>VWZX01002298.1:390927-596048 GCA_013399015.1 Galbula dea | reverse complement strand
CCAGAAGGGGAGGGGGGGGAGGGGGCGGGGCGGGTGGCAGGAGCCCGGGGTGGGGGTGTGGAGGGTGTCCTGCCGCGGATTCGGCGCGGGACAAGGCAGTGGCGCGGTCCTCATACGAGGCATCTGCTACCAGGCAAGGGCCCAGCGTAGCTTCTACCCGCAGCCTGTTGCCGGGACCTCGGCGGCGACGGCTGGTGCCCGGGGATAGATCAGCCTACGGCGGGGGCGGCGTGGACTCTGCCTGCCCGGACGCACTTACACTCCAGGGGCTTTGCAGGTGCCCGCTTTTCACTTACTTATTTCTCTCTCTCCTCTTCCCTCCCTCTCCTCCCCCCGCCTCCCGCCTTCTCCTCCCCTCTGCCCCCACGGTGTGTGCCGGGGAAGGGAAGGAGAGGCGAGGCCGTTCGGCAGGCCGGAGCGGAGCCGGGCGGCGCGACAGCGCTTGCGGCGTTTGATGTGTCGTTTGAATGCAGAAGCCTCGCTCCGCCGCTGGCTCCCTCCATATGCAGTGCTGGGGGCGGGCCGAAGGACTTTAAAGGGGCACTGCCGAGCACGGGGCCCCTGCAACTTCGCACCTCCCCGGGCTGCTGCCCTCTGCGGTGGCTCCGCTCCGCCTGGCGGTGCCCGGCTCCCGGGAGGAAAAGGACAAGGAGAAAGGAGGAGGGTGAGGATGAAGATGATACAGTTCCTGTGCCGCTGGTACGGAGCTGGCTTCTGGTCGGTACGGAAGGAGTTATATTTGTGTGAAGTCTGTCTGCCGACAGCGGCCCTGCGCTATAAGCTCTTCTGCCTGGCGTGAGCGGAAAGAAAAGTGTTTTGTTTTCACGCCATTCATTTTGCGCGCTGATTCGCCGCACCGCGTTTTAATGTGTTCGGTTGATTACCGTGTTGTAGGTTAGGGGGAAAAAGAATAACGAGTGTTTAAAAGTTTATACTGAGTCATTCCTCTGCAGATGAACCTATGACTGACTCATAATCTGAGAACTGCAGTGGCTTGTAAAATAGGAAGGTAAGGCATTTACATCTTGATTTATTTCTGTCTTCAAATGTCTAATATCTGAATTACCTGCCGAAAACCCAGAGGCATGATGTTAGTGCATAATCTCATGTTCTATCGATCTGAGCTTGTGTGTGGCATGAAAGACTGTATGTGTACCTCTGTGTGGATCTTTACCATGCATGAGGACATTTTTCATCTTTTTCTGTTTCTGTAGTAGTAAAATGTGAGAAGTTCCACACCTACGATTTGAATTTGCAGTCGTCTTGGTTCGGTAGCTTGTTGAGATCTAACTGAGCCTTCTATATTATAATTCATGCATATTTTGTTTCAACAGAACTGTGTGTTTTTCCCTGCGGGTTTGTCCCATAGAATGCATGTAGCATTTTTGTGCACTAATCTGAACTCACGTTCATAGACTGAAAAGGAGTTTAGTGTGTGATGTGAAGGTGTACTAGCGGTATTTAGCTTAGACAAATAGTTCATTCTGTATTTAAAATAGCTCCTGAGTTGCATGGAAGCCTGGATTTAAAGGCTATGCTGATTGTTAGAGTGAGATCTGAAGGGATCATAGCAAATACCATATGTGGTCCTTTAAAAATGAGGCTATTTGGCTAAAAGTGTCTCTAAATGGGAAACCATATGCACCCTGTATGGACTAACGTTGATGTAAGTGTTATTGATTGTGGTTAAGGAGAGAGGTTTTGTTTTAAGATGAGAAATGATTGAAGATGTGGGCTGAATCAATTTTTGTATGTCTGAACTGGGAAACCCCTTGTCATAAAGCTCTATAACGGAAACATTGCTGTATGGTGTGTTTGGCCATCACAAGCAGATGACACTATGAGGTTATAGAAGTTGCTTTGTTCCAACGTGAATATGGTAGATGGGTTACTGAAATATGACTTGTTGAGATGCTTCCAATAACAGCTGGATCTGGAACATATAGAAAGGCAAAGTGCATTCAGTAGTGAAACAAGTTAATTCTAATCAAAAGAGGGTGCTAAAGGACTCAGTCTTTAGGCTTTCCCGAAGTCCTTCTGCAATTAAGTTTCATGACACCAATTTTGAGAAGCCATTCTTTATGGATTCAGAGAATTTGATCGTTACGAGAGACTTGGGGTTGTTCACTCTGGAGAAGAGGAGGCTCAGAGAACACCTTATTGTGGCCTTCCAGTATCTGAAGGGGGCCTACAAGAAAGCTGGTGAGGGACTTTTTAGGAGGTCAGGTAGTGATAGAACCAGGGGAAGGGGATATAAACTAGAGGAGGGTAGATTTAGATTGGTTATGAGGAGGAAGTTCTTCACCATGAGGGTGGTGAGACAGTGGAACAGGTTGCCCAGAGAGGTTGTGGAAGCCCCATCCCTGGAAGCTTTTAGGACAAAGCTGGATGGGGCTCAGGGCAACCTGATCTAGTGGATGGTGTCGCTGCCAGGCAGGGGGGTTGGAACTAGATGATCTTTAAGGTCCCTTCCAAATCTGACAATTCTGTGATTCTATGTGTGCATCTTTACTGTTTGTACCTTGGGAAACTGTGTAAGGTGGCAGTAGTTAGCATCAGTGACAAAAATTCTTTATGGAGTCTTCCTGAGCTGTACTAATGCAGTTTGTCTTCTGGATGATTTCAAGATCTTGTATTTTACATCTTTACCTTGTTCTTGTCAATATTGGAAAGTTGAAGTGAGAGAAGAGGAACACATTTTTTCACTCCTGAAGTCCAGCTGTTCATTGTTAATAGATAAGGCAGTGCTGAAAATATGAGTACCCAGAAATCTGAATTTTAAACTTCTGTTGTCAAACCACTGGAACATAAATACATTGATAAATAGATGGTCATAGATCTTCTGCAAAAGAAAAGGTAGTTTAAAAATAGGAATTACTTAAATCTACTCCAATACCCTAAACTAGCTTTGTATGACTAGATACTGCAAGAATAACATGTTTTGGTCTCTGATATCTTAGATGATGCAATAACTGGATTTCATTTTTTTTTTTAATGATGATAGTATTTCTTAATTGAAGGTGCCAAATCTTACATGTCTGGAGCCTGCTCATTGCTCATTGGTTTCAGATATCTGTGCTCTTGTGCACAGTTCCTTTAAAGGATTGATTGCCAAGACTTTTGGGTTTTTTTAATACCTGTGGGTGGGTACTTTCTGATTTTGATGCTTGTATTTGAAACCTGGCATTTTTGGTGTATGGCTTAGGAACACTAGAAGTGGTGAGAGAGGGTGAAATTGGAGATTTCAACATGTGGTTTGGGGAAGGGAAGCCAAGAGAGTGAGAGTGTGTATTTTTGTGCAGCAGAGTAAAGGTATAGTGAGGTAGTGCTGTAGTCATGCTAGGTTTTATCATCCTTTTTAACCTGTGGGGGTGAACCAGTGACACAGAAACTACAGCAGTGAAGGGCTGGCAAAGAGAATGTAATTGGTTTCCCATCTCTGCAAGCTGGAAGACCATTCTTTCGTAAATGGATAGTTGTAAGTCAGTATATGTTTGCTTTGATAAATCATAAACTATGCCCTTTTTTTTATGCCCTTTTTCTTGTAAGATAGAAAGGACTAGAAAATTGGGAAGAAGGGGGGGGGGGGGGCAGCTTAAAATGAAAGATCATTAGGTGTCTGCAAAGAAAAGGTGCTCTTTTTTAATGGGAGAGAGGAGGAAAGGAAATAAAAAAGCCCCTAGAAAATCAGTTAGGAAAATATATGGTTGAAAGATCTTACAACATAAGGAGAAAATAAGGCAAAAGAGTGTTTAGTATTGGGAGTTGTTACATATTTATATAGTCTTTGAGGGTATTTTTGTTTTCTTCTGGAGATCTTTTCTACTGGATCACTGACAGCAAAATTTTGTTGCTACTCTGACTTCAATTGCTACAGACTGTTGGATTTGTAACTAGGTTAACAGGGCGAGCATCTCTAAAATTACATACAACAACTGTAGGTCACTAATCCTCTCCACCCCAAAAAATGTTAAGCCTTTGATTTCCATGTTGTTGTTCTTCCCTGCTGCTTTTCTCTGCATGTATAAAGTGTGATTTTAGTAGAATTCCAAATCCTGCTGCTCTTCTAGTCAAGGGCAGCATGGTAAGCAAAGTCTCAATGTGTTCGTGGATGCAGAAGTTCAATACTGGACATGTGTGATAACCTCCATTGCTGCTTCCCTCCTTGTACTGAAAACTGGGGTGTTGTGTACTTTGACATGAAGATGGATTTTTTGCAGCTTGCAGGCATTGGAACTGCAGTGGGCATGGCAAGAAGCTTCAAGTTGGAATGTTTCATAGTTCCATTGTTATTTCACAGAGTACCATAAAATGATCATTTATGAAACCATTTTATTTTCTCTGTACAGAGAAGGCATTTGGTGTGATAAAAATTGTTAAATTATAAAAATTGCTAATAATTCTGCAGTATAGTTTAAATGCTCTGAAGAGAATGGACCCTTTCACATGCAGTATACATAGGACGTGCTTCAGAGCAAAACATTAGTGAAAGAAATCATTAAACTTCTATTTTATGTGCTTTAATTATGACTGTATGGAAGCTCATAATTAACATTTGGAGTAATACAGAACTTTTTTCTGACTTTGTGGCTTCTGCATTAATGTGAAAAACATCTTTTTGTAAATAATGTACAATATGCCTTCTCAAGAAAAACTCAAAATGCTTTGAGTCTTTACAGCTTTCTTAGGTGTCTAGCAAAAAGTTACTTTGATTTGGTCTGTCTTGAAAAGCATGTTGCAGGTGCTGCTATAAGATAAGTGCCTTCCTAGCTGCTGTTTCATTCCTGCAAGCTTTGTCATCTGTCAAGAAGGCGAAGATGATCCATTGAAGATACCAAGTGTAAAATCTTAAGAGCCATGGAGGCTGGTGGCTTTTGTTCCTGTAGAGGTGTCTACTGTAAATCACTCAGTGAGGGCCAATCTGATCTGGGGCTTTCATGTTGCAGTACAGAGTGGTGTGACATCATGCCAGAGTCCCAGGGCAGAAGGGGGATTCCAGTCTTAAGTTTCCTACTTCCCTTGGGAATATTGTCATCATCAAGCCACAGGCCAGTTAAGAGTAGTGTCACTTCCTTCTCTTGGAACTTTTCTGCTATGCCAGGAATAATCAAAAGTCGGCATGCTTGAGAAACAGCTCAAGAGGAAGCATGATGGGTGGTTAGGACAATTATCAGGAGGAGGAAAGACAGAGTCTGCTGATGCTTCTTCCAGTGCTGTTTTGTTTCTTGTTTTTCTGGTGCACTTGAACTTGATTTTGAGGTGCTTGCTCAGGTGGTCAGTCTTGTCCAGACAAGGTGTTTCCATAAGCGTAGCAGATGTGCTGGGGAAGAGTACTGATACTTGGGTGGCAGCTGACCAGGACTTCTGAGAATAACTTTGATGCAGCTTATGGCTTATGTGTGTCTGGCTTCATATAAAGACCATTTTCTTGGTCTTTAATAAAATGGGAATAGAAGTGCTATCCTAAAAGCTGAGGACATATAAATGATGGGGTGCTGAAACCCAGCAGGGCTCCACAAGCGTCATCTGTTGATAACTTAAATGCATTGCAAGTTCTGTGTAGAGGCATCCTGTTCTGTCGCCTCTGCAGTGCTGTACCACTCTGCACTGTCAGCATTGTGGGAGAGGAAACAGTATTTGGTTCACACTATTCCATTGTTTGGTGGTACAGTGAATATGCAGTGCTATGTGAAGCTGAGGATACATGACAGAGTTTGCCAGTGGTAGCTGTTCTGGTGGTGGTATTGATTTACAACTTTCTACTTTGAATGTTCTAGAAAAGTAACAATGTTTTCTTATTCTATGGAACAAAAACACGTGATAACTGTGCCTAAAATAACCTTCTAACAGCAAAGCCCAGCTCATAAACTGAGTTTGGGCAGTGTGAGTGGTTTTTGTTTTGTAAGCCCTTCCATGTTCTTTAGAAAGGGAGTTAACTAGAACAACTAATAGAAGCTTTTGTAGTGGGGATCTTGTGTGCTCTACTGATTTGACTATACCCTCTCTTTCCACGGAGAGGAACCTTCTGAGAGTAGGTTGCCTTGGGTGTTGCGGCTTCTAACTTAATGACTAGCAGATGTAAGTCTTGATTTCATGGAGGAGGTAAAGCTTCACAATTTTCATTCAACTTGTCCTTTTTTTAATCTTCTTTAAACCATCCCAGGTAACTTTCTGCATTTTATGCTCTTCAGCTATTATTGGAATGCTCTTGCTTCTCTTCCATCTTAAGTTGTTTGGCCAAATAGTATAAATGCTCTGGATTTCTTGGGCTGGTTCCTCACATTCTTAGAAGTGGTTTATTTTATTGAGCTGCTTTCAGTCAGATCTCTTGTAATTTTAGAGTTGTTACAGAATGACTTTTATTCCAAGGTGGTTTCATCCTTGCACTTGAGCAAAGTGACTGCATTTTCCCTTTTAGTTTGCTTCCATTTACATCACTTTTCTCTTGAAATACTCGTTTCCAGGCTTGTACTTACTTTCACACTTCTAGCTAATAATTTTTACCTGCAAATCCACTTTTCTTTGACCTCTCTGTACCTACCTGCTTTTTTGATTCCGTGCTCTTCCAGGTTGCTGAAGGTGGTCTACAACGTATCCTACTATTGTCTGGAGTACTTGTGTTTTGAACACTTGCTCTCTTGTTGCACCCTTTTCACTGTCCTCTTTTCTGTTCAGCACAATTCCCTTGAGAGAGGAGCATTGTGCTTTTGCCTGGGAATGTTTTTATTGTTATCACTGCTGTGGTTGAACTTGATTAGGATACCAGGTCTGTGTTCTGTAAGTGCCAAAGGTAAAGTGGTTGTGGTTGTAAATGACATCTTCTCAAAATGCTACCATTTGTCTGACAGTTTGAGCAGAAGGAGGTTGGATACCTAAATAAATGAAGGCTGCTGATTTGCATGTGCACATCTCTAGCAGTTTTGGAACCCTTTGATGCAGTAGTATTTCCATTGCCTTCTAAGCCACAGCATTTTGCGGGGAAGGAGGGGAAGTGTCTGAGATAACTTCATTTGAAGAGGATAATACGTAGCATTAGTTGAAATGAGCAGTATCTTCTCTCCCTTTTCTGTCAGGAGCTGGATCATGTTTTTATCTACAGAACCTGAGCTTGCTGTATGTCATATTAGCAAATAGATCTTACTACTTACTCATGCTGTCAATATGGAATGGAAATACCAGTGGCTCCTGTGTTGTAGCTCAGCTAGTAGGGCTGTTGTGTTGCTCATACTACTTGGCAGAGCTTTTTGTATCTATGTTACAGCAAAGTATTTTTACACTTCTTTTTGAGCATGTGCAAAAGAATGCTCTTGGCAATCTCTAGGAAGAGAAAAACAAGTTTATTGTTATTTGTGTGTTGTGCTTCATCAGCTGTTTTTCCAAACCTGAGACCATAAATTTCCCTTATTCCTCTTTCCTTCTTACAAACTCCTGAATACTTCACTTTCATTCTGAAAAGGATTATTTAGACATGCAGTATGTTGGGCAGGGAGTTTTGGGGGATTTACAATCTTGGTTGTTTGTCTGTGGGTTTTGGTGTAGCGGTTATTTTTTTTGTTTGCATTTTCTTTTTTAGAAAGATTTGGAACAGGCAGTTCAATATCCAGCCACTGCATTCTGTGTATTTCCACTGAGGAGAATCTCTCATAATAAATGAGGAAGAAGCTTGGAGTTGTCCTGCTTGTGTAGCTGAAGCTGTTGGCACATATAGGCAAGATATGATGCTGTATTTTTGCAAAATTATTTACTAAGCCTTTTGGTGTGTTTGGTTTTTTTGCTTGGGTTATTTGTTTTGGTTTTGTTTGTTTTGAAATTTGAACTCTCAATGTATTAGTTGACTGCTGTGAGGTGAGATAAGGCAGAAGGACCTCAAACATTATTCTAGAACAGGACTGTCCATGTGCTGAGTTAATTGGAAAAATTCAAAGTAGTTGAACCCTTAAATGCAACATTGTGATTTATATAAAGAACAAGGAGGATGAAATGCACTGAGGAAAAAATACTACTTCTTACAGATCCATTTTGTACAGAAGCTCTGTCATGTTTGTCTGCATGAGAAAATGTGAGATAAATAGTGGAAACTGGCAGCAGTCATTGTGGTACTTTACTGATGCTTAGGAGAATTTGCTAACCATCTTCCATAGTATTTTTTGGTAGAAGAATTGCAACTTGGAAGATGTCATGGAATGCTTAACTTCATCATAAGCAGGTGTAGGTACAGACTTCTGTTGCCATGGTTAAGGTCCAGGTTTGTCTGTATTCCTTACTGCCCTGTTGTGCTTAATCCACTTGTGTGTGAATGCAAAGTCTGTGGGGAGAAAAGGACTGTCTCGTTGTCTGTGGAGAAATGATGTGGCTTCTCTTGTAGCAAATCAGTTTTTATAGAGTATTAAATGGACCATGTGTTAAAGTATCAGTTGTTAACACCTCCAAAATAAAATGTTCGTCATATTAAAGAAGGAGGAAAATTGGTGAGCTCTCCATTAGATGGTGCTGCTGGGATTGAAATATTGATAGACCCAATGGAGCAGGCTTCTGACTAGAACTGTTCTCATGGCTGTGTTATTTTTGTTTTCTTGTTTGTTTGTTTTTAAAAGAACTTCTCTTTATTAAAATATTTTCCAAAGGCAGGTATACTTGCAAAGGTGGGGTTTTGGGGTGTTTATTCCTGTTTGAAATGAATCGATAAAATACTAAAAAGACAGGCTGTCTCCACAGGAAGGAGATATAAAGAAATAAATCATATGCTTTCTGCATGGGTGATTGAGATTTTAGCAGCTGCCTCTGTTGCTCTCATCCGTTTAAGTGTTGACTCTGTTACTTTTATGCCCTGCTGTCATGTAGGTGGGAATACTACCACTTAAAGAAATTCAGTGTCAAGAAATACTTCATTTAAAAATTCAGCAATTAGACTGACCATTACAGTAGTAATTCTCTTATGAATCTAGTATTTGAGTTCCTATCCTTTTGACCCTTGGCCACTAGCATCTCCCTTTAAAGAGCAGTGTTTAACTTAAACACATAATGATAATATTCTTTTGCCTGAGCCCTGACTAGTGATTTTAGAAGAACTTAGGTTTAAAAGGTGGTGCCAACACAGAGAAGCACTGAGTAGCATCATAAAAGCTGAAGGTGATGCCAGATGGTCTGAAGTTGATACTCCAAAAGTGTGCAGTCTTCCATGTGGCCAAACTCTTTACCTGTCGGTCTTGCACATGTCTTGGATATTTTAGGACATCTAAAATTGTACTAAACAGGCATGATTGAACACTGGCCTCACTCTGCAATAGCTACAGTTGAAATACATATTAAATTAAAAAAAAAATTCATTAGCAAGTGTATTTGTTAAATACTCCTTGCTGTTAGTATTCCTTCAAAGATGGCATGACAAGGTTACTGAGGTGTTTGAATTCTCCCACACCATAGGGCTGTAAGTAGAAAAAAAACCCCTCATTTTTAGAAATGGTGTTGGTCAAAAGCTATAGCAGTTAGTCAAGTTGTGTTCATGAAGCAGCAGCCTTCTTATTACTGGTAGGAGTATTTTTAGTATGATTTAAAGAGTCAAGGTAATTGTGACCAATGAGCAAAAAAGTTGAGTAACTTTAAGTAACACTGAGCAAGAAGTGTAAGAGACAAAATCTTTCTTGAGAAACTGGGAGTTGTGTTTTTTTTTTCTTTTGAAGAAGTAGCTGCTTGGGAAAAATCTGCTTCCTGGGATTGAGAAGTTTTAAATAATTTGAGATCCAGCAGTGGGAAGCCTAGCTTAACACACTTGACCTGAGTTTTTAAAGTGGTATGCAGCAGCCAGTGGACTTACATGTAATCTTCTCTTTTCACAAAAAAAAAAAAAGAAATGGAGAAGCTGGCAAAAATGTTTGCCAGGGTTAAAATGTGTGATTCCTAGTACTGTTAGTTCCCCAAAATCTAGCAGGTTGAAGTAATAGGTGGAGGGATGATTTTCTTTAGTTTTAATCATCTATTTTGGAATAGCTGAAATAGGAAAAGTTATCAGTCATGTGATAAGCACAGAAATGGACAAGCTGTGGTGTGAGGCAGCTTGGATGTTAGTATTTTATCGGTTTGCTAATAATAACTTACAGCTTGCTGATATTGTATTAAAAGGTAGCAGTTATGATGTCATCCAGCCATACGACTTCAGATAGGAACTTGCTATTCCTTGGTTATATGATTGACTTGCTAAGTGAGGCCAAAACCAAAGGTGAAAGTGGATCGGGCAGAAAGTAAGCAGTGCTTGGTCACCTTGAACAGAAAGCCTTGATTTTTAACATTGCCATAGGATAGTGATAGTATTCTGGACTCTTAATAGATACTTAAATATTAGCAAAACCTAGCCTTCTTCCCTCTTATCTTGTATTTCAACTGGTTAAGAGACTACCTTTGCATTTACAGGTTAATACTTGGTGGTTAATAGGATTTGTCATTGTATTTTGCTGTGTTTAGATTCCATATTGAGGAATAACTTTTGTTCCTATGGCCAAAGCAGCATCAGCAGCATATCCCACAGGAATGTTAATCAGAGAGAGCATAGTAAGGACAGTCAGAGAAGAGCTGAGAATATATTGTAATGTATTAAGGATGTGTGTGTTTATTTTTGGGTGAAGAAACTAATGAGGAGAGGTCTAGGGAGTGGTAAGAGCAATATTGGGATAGACCCACATATACCACCCAGAAATGGATGGGGTGGTATAACTTATTACTGGTTTAATAAAATACTAAATGAACAAATGATCAAACATGAGATTTGGTGTAAATGAAGGATTTTATTGGCATAGGTATCTTCTGAGAAGGGCATGTGGGATGTGCACTCCTATGCAAGAACTTGCCGATGTATGGAAAAGCTTTTGACAATAAGTATGGATGCTTGTCTTGATTTAATGGTGACTAAGAGAGGAAGGAGCTGGTTAAAAAGATAGAAGAAGGAGGCAGCTTGTGAAAGATTAACTTGAACTGATAAAATTCAGTATTTCTAGGAGGTGAAGGAGGAAGCACAGCAAAATAGAGAACAGCAAAATGAAGACAGCAAGAATTCAGAATGTGTGTAGGTAAGATGCCATAGGAAGCATGTGAAAGTCTAACAGGAATTCAGTAAAGCTGTTTTATTCTTAGGGAACAAGTGTGAATTGGTAATTTTTACTTTCTTTTGCACTGACACATAGCAACAGACCACTTTGGCTAGATCAGTATATTGCTGATGATCTGAAATTTAAGAAGAAATTGTATGACTTCAGGTAACTACATTAAAGAAGAATAAGAAAGATTGGTACAAGTGTATAGGGAGACGAGGGAAGTGTTTGAGCTGTAAAACAATATCTAACAGGGGAGATAAAAGGATAATGAAAAAATGTTTTTCATAAGGTCTTGAGCAGTAAGGAAGTGTTGTTCCAGTAGTCGATATGGAGGGAAGAGTGACAAAAGTTGATGCCAGGAGAAATGAAGTAATTAATTCCTTCTTTCTTCTGTCTTTTTTTAGAAGAACCAACTGATGTAAAGCATAACCCTATTAGATCTTCTCTCTTTCACTTCACTTTGGGATAACTGGTTGAGGTTAAATGCAATCAAAAGAGGTTTCTTGTTTGATCCTGTGATTTTTCTGTGATATGAGTGACACTAAACTGAGTAGTAAAATTTATATTCAGGACAAATAAAAATAAATATTTTGTTTATAAGCATCTGCAAGATAGTAGAATTGTGGTAAGGGCCGTTAGAAATTTCTTAGTAGTATTTTATCACAATTCTTTTTGTGTCCTGATTAAGTATCTAGGGGACTGAGGAGAAACAGTCTCACTTAAAGTGCATGGCTGCAAGGGTAGCATGCAGTGGATTGGAAAAGTGATAAGGAAGATGAGGGTTACTGTCATCACCTTGGATAATAACAGAATCACAGAACGTTAGGAGTTGGAAGGGACCTCCAAAGATCATCTAGTCCAACTCCTGTGCCACAGCAGGATTCCCTAGACCAGGTCACATGGAAGCATATCCAGACAGGTTTTGAATATCTCCAGAGAAGGAGACTCCACAGCCTCTCTGGGCAGTCTGTGCCAGTGCTCTGGCACCTGAACTGGGAAAACATTTTTTCTTGTATTCGCACGGAATCTCCTATGCTTCAGCTTACAACCATTGCCCCTTGTCTTGTCACTGGGCTTCACTGAGAAGAGCCTGACCCCATCCTCCTGACACTCACCCTTCACATATTTAAAGGCATAAAGGAGGTCACCCCTTATTCTCCTCTTCTCCAAGCTAAAGAGACCCAGCTCCCTCAGCCTTTCCTCATCAGGAAGATGTTCCAGCCCCTTCATCATCTTTGTGGCTCTGCGCTGGACTCCTTCCAGCAGTTCCCTATCCTTCTTAAACTGAAGGGCCCAGAACTGGACACAATACTGCCTAGGCATTTGTTTTGGCTCCTGAGATAGTTAAAATTTTCCAACAGTGACTTCAAGAACTGAATAATAGAGAACAATTTCAGTACATTTGCAGATGGATGCCCCAGTGGGAACCTCTGTACGTATTCTGGAGAGCAGAACTCTGGTTCAGAATGAACAGGCCTTGGTGGGGTCAGTGGCACCAGGTAGCTCACTGCTCTTAAGTTTTCATATGGCCTGCATTTTTATTGCAACCAAGGTTGTAGCTTCAATTTCTCTTGTTTTTCTGATTTCAAATACTGAATCCAATTCAAGATTCCATTGAGCTTCATAGCACTTGGCCTACAGCCTCCTATACTATCTTAAATGAAATGGCTGAACCTGATATTAAGACCAGATGCAATGTATCAGTCTTGATGCTGTTACCAACACTGTATTTGTATTTCCCCAACTTAGAGTAGACTCAGAGCCACACTGTGCTGGAACTGGCTTTCTACCTGTGGTGATGTTTAAACCACTGGTGAACAGGAGTTTTAATGTTGTATGATGCTGTAAACTGTAAAAGAACAAGGAGCTGCATTGTGTTTAGCACAAACATAGTCAATTCCAAGGAGGAGGTGGGAAGGCCAAATGAAGATGTACCAGTATTGTAATGGCTGTAGTTGGTCACAAGAGCTCAAGCATCAGAGCCTGTTGCCAAGTATGACATAGAATAAGTAAAATAGAAACAAGAGTGTTTAAAGGGTGTTTTAATAATACATATTTCTATATGGCCTTATTCCCTGTTAGAGCTCCCTCAGCCTGTATGATACTCTCCTTAACTGCTATCGTCTTTGTTCTTCTTGTCTCTGCTTGTTGTCCTGCAAACAGAAATGTTTTTAAAAAATGTTTCCATACAAGTGACCTCTGAGATGCTGCTTCCTTACAGTCCCTGATGAAACTACCTTACATATCCAGGTGTTCGCTGCAAGAATAAAAAGGCCAGTGTATAATGGCTGTAAATTAGTACAGAAGAGTTCGGCTTCCATTGTTCTAAGCTAATGTAGGGTATTAATCTAGTTTTAATAGAAACTAGTTTTCAATCACTAGGACAAGACTTAAGTGGTGACTGCAGATACTCTGTGGTGAGTCCTCTTAGTAACAGGATGACAGCTTTGATCTGACCGTTTCAGAATTAGTTAGTTCAAATTAACTGAGTTTGGAAGAGCAGGCAGGACGGGAGTTGATACCTGGCTGATGACTGATGGCTTTTCAGGATTATGTTAACTGATAAAACTGACTGACTACCCATAACAAATGAAGCAGAAATGCAGAGGGGAAGTAGATCTTGGAATGTTGCACGTTTTAATTAGTAATGGCATTGCCTGCAGTTTGCCCAGATGCAATTGTGTCTCATGGTTGCCTAAACACAGAAGGTTTCAGGGTTGTCTCCAGTCTATACTCTGACTTGTGGATAGTTGGACTAAGGGTATAGTATAGTCTGGGAAGTCAGTATGGCAGTAGAGAACTCATAAGTGGTGTTAAACAGTGATATAGGGGGCTTTATCTTAGGTCCACAAGCAGAGAGCTGTAGAAGGACAGAAGTCTGCATTACAGAAAAAAGGAGTCTTTCAGGTATGTAATACTCTTCTGTCTGCCTTCATTCTCTCCTTTATGCCATTCACCAGAGGACTGGATCAGGAACTGAAATATAGGCTAGAACACAGCAGGTTTTTTTTTTAATTTGCATTTTGTGTTTTGGATTACTGTACTGAGATCCTTTCCTGAACCATACAGCATTAGATAAGAACTACTGAAGCCTCCATAGCACTATATTCCTGTCTGAATTGAGGAAATTGTTTTCATGGTGTGACCTTAGTTTATGACAGTAGCTCCAAGGGTTCTGTTCTCTGTAGGGCCATCTTGCAAAGTAGCAGATTAAGTTTGCTCCAGTGTGTTTTCCAGATGTCTAGTGCTCTAGGAAAATCTGTGCTTACTCCTGTGATTTGAAGTGTAGCAGTTGCCTTAGGTGGAAAACCTAAGGCAGACCACAAAACCAATATCATTCTGGCTGTGGTTTTTAGATAAGGCATACAGGGAATGCAGCCTGCCAGTTCATGGAGGGTGAGGTCTGTGGATTCAGCATGTGGATGAAGATGATGAAGTCCATCTAAGTACAGTGCTGTCAAGACTGCAAAATGAAAAAACAAACAAACGAAGAACAACTGAAAACAAAACAAAACCCCTCCACATTCTAGTGGCAGGTGAGGAAATCATGTTTAGCTGTCCTGGGGAGCTTAACAACCTGTGTACTGTCAGCTTTCTGTGTGAACTGGTGGATGCCTTTGGGTCCTTAGGGATGTCTCCTGGAGATTGCTTTGGTCATTACAACCTTGAGATGTTGCTTTTTACTTGGCCAACGCAACTGTATCGCTGTTTTTGTTCTGTATGTTCCAGGGGTAGAATGTAGGCCTTCAACTGAATGAGTGCATCACCACATAACAGAAACAAATATGCTTTTTATTTTCTGAATGCCTTTTTGTTTGCTGTGGTGTTTTTGGTTGGTGTTTTTTTTTTCCTTCTTTCTCCATAATTACAGTTTCGTTGTTGCACAGTGGAGCCTCCTGAACTAGGTTTCCATTTAAAAGGGTACTTAGAGTTACTGGAGCCAGAGGGTGTTTTTCACCCGTTCTTTCGTTATTATTGACTAAGATAAGACTCTGACAAATACATAGGTAAATTGTCTGAGAAGAAAAAAGAGATAGGATATCTTAATGTACTGTGGGGTGGAAAGAACGTTTTAGTAGGACAGAACATGTTAAAAAGGATTTGCATCACCCAAAAGAAACATAAAATAAGGACCACAGAAACAGCTGTTCATATGTTGCAGTATGGGGTTGGCAAAAGATGATGAATTTAACTCACTGAATTTGGGCTTCTAAACTCCCTCTCCCCTTGCCCTGATGCTTTGTGGCCTATTAGGGAAGTTGTTACAGTGTCAAGGTAACAGTGGTACTTCTCCAGTACTAAACCAGATGTGATCTTTGTGCTTTTGAGGATTTTACACAGTAGGTTTTAGTTTATGATCGTTTTTTAAATTTAAAGTTTGGCTTAGCACTCAAATCCTAATATTTGTGCTTTTATTAATTAATTAATTGATTAATTAATTAATTAACTACATTAATTCAAAAGATTTCTTCAATTTCCAATTTTCAAGAAGTTGTGTAATTAGAAAAAATAGGCTTACTCTTAAGTATCATTAAAAATATTTAAAAAGCAACAGCTAAAATATAATCTGAACAATCTGCATTTTTAAATTAATAATTTTTAGCAGCATAAGGGGAATAATATTTGAGCTGTGAAATATTTTGAATTTATTCTTTGATTTTTAAATATAATTCCTATTAGCCCTCTGAAAACTGAGGAGCAGTTCCTTCATTCAAGCTACCTCCCTTTGTTTCAGTGAACTGGATTTTACACTGTAGTTGTGTTGCAGCGTTATTGTCATTGCTGAAAGAAAGGTCACCTTTCGGTTCCTTACTGACTGTAGGGATGCTTGGCTCTCATTAGCTTTTCTTTTACAGCAAATTGAAGCTGGAAGAAATAAGATGGTATCATGCTTTCTTGTAACTCCATTCTGGCTGTTCCAGTAGTACTCATTTTCTACAAGAATAAAACCAGTAGCTTAAAAAAGCTATTTCATTTCTCATTATCACAGTTCAGAAATGGTGACAGTGTGCTAGCTAATATGTTTTAATACCATCTGGTGATAGTTTTAGAACTACCTGCGTTGTCAGTGTTCCTATTTCCTTCCTTTGATAGCAGAGTGTAAGTCTTTCCTATATTGAATAGGCTGAAGTACAGTAACTAGTAAAATTAGACCTGTGTTGTGAAATGGAGCGTGCATCTTGCATAGTTTCTTTTCTTGGTTTTGGTTTAGGTTAGCAGAAGTATCTTTACATCTGCAGTTTCTGGAAATTTAAGAACACTGTGAACCTCTGGCCAATAAAAATTTTCCCATTATGTAAAACACTCCTGCAGATTAGCTTGACTCACTAAGTGGTGGCAGTGGTGACTTCCTTCATGAGCTACATAGACTTTTAGAGTGCATTTTCTAGTGAGGTAATCAATCTCCATGCAGCTTTTTGGTTTGGTATAGTTTGTTATGGTTTCGTGAAACCTTAACTTACTATTTCTCTTTTCTGCCTTCAGGTTTATGAAAATTGTTTCTATATATTAATAGGAGATGCTTGAAGCCGACTTTACTTGTTTGTTTCCCAGCAGGAAGGCCTGAGTGCTTAGGCCTTAGCCGAATCAAGACCAGCTCTCAGCAGTGGGAGACAATACTTTAATCCACTGGAAGCATAGACTGAAGTCTTGTGTGTCAATGTGGTTTGTGTTGTGAATTTTTTTCAGGTAAAGAGGTAGGTAGCAACAATTCTCCTGCTGTTTTTATTTTTTGTGATATGTACATTTAGAAACCTCATGACAGCTGTGTGAATTGGGAGTTTTTTGTTGGTTGTTTTTTTTTTTTGGTAGAAGTACTATTTGTATCATTGCATGAGATAGTAAAGTATCTTATTCTCCTATGTGTTTTCCTATCTTTAAGTTGATGATATTAATTTTACAAATTTCTTCAGTGCCAGGACTTGCTTTAGTTGTGAATGAGGGTGACACCTCAAAAATCACAAGTTTCATTCATGTTTCTGTAAGTAAACCCTCTTATAGCCCTGCTCTTCCTTCTTCTGTCTTCCACAAGAATGGACTATTTAGCAAGTTCTTCTGCACTCTTTGCGTGATGGAGTTAAGTTGCCTGATAGTATGTGGAGACTTGTTTCTTTATATAAGTTTTGATTCATTTTATCAGTTCTGTTGCATTTGCAGGGAAGGTAAGCAAATTATTTTCTCCATTTCATTAAACATCTGAGGGAAATATTTTATTATTATTTTTTTAAAATTGCAAATAGCTTAAAAATATGATTAGAACTTGTAGGTGGTAGTCAGCTTCCTCAGTCAGCTGCAGCAGAATTTGGTAAACTACATTATACCTTAGTTGCAAGAGGAGAAAACATCCTGACTCTTTTAGAACAGTGTGTTGAATGTGCTTTGAGGTCGTAACTTCCCTTCCTTGTTCCATTCCATTTTTTCTGGAGTTTTAAAATAAATGATGCCTCTACAAAAAAGTTAATAGTCTTGTTTGCCTTCAGTTTAGGCTGTGAATTAAGAAAGGAAAAAAAAAATGAAACATGCTCCTTTCAGTTCTTTGACATGAATATGGAACGTTCCTCAGTGAGTCATAGGGATTGTGTCTTTGAAGAGTAGCAGCAGGTGATGCTCTGGAACTGCTTTGTGGCAGGCGAAGCATTAGAAAGCTGGAAGGCAGAGAAGCTCTTTCAAAATTTTGTGTGGAGCAGGGGTAAAAACAAGCTTTTTCCCCCAATAACACCGGGCAATACATTGAGCATAATGACTAAGAGCTTCTTGCAAGTAATAAATTAGGTGAATTGTTGCTGTTTAAACAGAGAAGTTTATGTTCTTGAAAGTTCTTCTAGTAGGTTCATGTAACAGTATAACAGGTCCTTTCTAGGTGAAAGTCTGTCTAGTGATCTAGACGTAGCACATGAAGGGTGCAGGAGGAACAAGTTGTCTGCTGGAATGACTGGATCTAATCTTGGCCTTTTCTGTCTTGCCCTTTCTCTAAGAATACATTGGACCTTGAACAATAGATGTAGCAGACTTGCTGTCTTTCTGTAAGATTTTCTTCCTTGGCCCCTTCTTCTAAGTTAATGGTTTTTTTTCCTAAGAAATGCTGTGTGCATCCTTGATAGCGTGTGAATCCCAGCCAGAAAGCTGCTAGGCTGCACATAGTTGTTTTCAAGTTATTCTCAGTGTCCTGAAGTAAACCAAGTTAAAAAGGGTCCTTAAGGTGCTAGTTTTAGACTAACAGTAGAAACAAATAGAGTTCTTACTTTACCATTTATGTTCTGGTTTTAGAAGGAAGGGGTATTTTTAGTCCTCCTCTGTAACTTTATGAACATATAATTATATTTCTGTGTTCCTTTTTTTTTATTTTTTTTTTTTTTTTTACTTTTGGCAGTTTGCAGCTTAAGACTGGAGTCCTGTTATATACAAGGTAATATGTATACTAGTGTGGGGAGAGATGGGAACTTGGTAGATGCCCAGGTAAGATCAGAGAAAGGAGGCATTATATCCATCCTTCAGTGAAAGAGAACAGAAACATACAGAAGTGCTCTGAGTCATGCAGAAAGTCTCTGATAGCTCTTCTGATTTTCTTTTTTCTGCTTCAAAGCCAACAAGCCTTTTCCATTAAAAAAATGATAATGAGTTTGAAAAATGTGGTACATGATGTTTGGTCTACAAACCAAGGAAGAGATGCGAAACTGAAGATGACTTTTAGTGTTAAATACATTATTTTTTTGTAGACACAGGCTTAAAATGAAACTAAGACTTTGTTTGGGAGCCTGAACTGGATATATGTTGTCCATTACAGGAGTTTCAAGTTTTACTAAGCCATGTTAGAAAAGAGAGGGGAAAAAAAAAAGGAAAAAGCAAACTAAACCTGCTGTTTTAGTGCATGGATAACTCAGGACTTATGTGAAGAGTAAGCACAGGACTTCTGGACAGCAGTGAGAAACTAATCTTTTTCCCACCTGTGGGTGAAGGAGTGGGTAGTAGTTACGTTCATTATCTCTGAGCCTACCTGGGTTGCCCATTTGCTTTTCTTTAAAAGGCCAAGTAAGCCTTGTTGAAAGGTGCCATTGAAAACAACCAAAGTTTCACTGCTGTGAGGCAAAACCCAAAAGGATGCCTCTTCCTCCAAACTCTCCCATTTCCCTTTTGCTTACCCCCATATACAATGTTCTGAATACTGGCTACTGCTCCATCTCTTGAGGGGCTGCAGCAGAAGGTTGGGAGGTGCTGAAGAGCTGCTGGAGGTATCTGAGCTTTCCATGTTGTTACCAGCATGTGTTCTGCCATACCTATTGTGCCAGGGAGGCGAAACCAGAAAAGGCTGGGCAGGATCCTCCCCAAGAAGGACATAGATCTCAAGGAATAATAGTTTGCTGATGGTAGGACAGCTGGGCTGCTATGGACTAAAAGATCTGGCCTTGAGCCTTGCTTTGCAGGATGCAGACGGAAGGAGGGGTGGAAGGCAGTGATGAGCCCATTGTTCCGAATGAGCCAACAGCTGGCTGATTGACACTGAGTGTGCATTGTTTCTCCCTTTGCTCTTAAATGCAGCTGTAGAGAATGAAGAAGCAAGGGGGGTGGATGCTAATCCGGCTATAACTTACACTTCCTAGTGCCCAAAGAGGCAACAGGCATAAATTTTAAAACCCCATACAATTCCATCTGAACATACAACCCTGTTTGGCTCTGGGGTTGCCCAGAGTGGTAGTGGAGTCACTCTCTGTGTGGACACTCAAAACCCTATGGGACATGGTTCTGACTGTAGCTGACCCTGCTTGAGTAGGGGTGTCAGAGTAGATGATCTCCAGATGTCCCTTCAAACCTCAACCCTTCTGTGAAAGCTTCTTTAGTATTCAGATGTATTCTCTAGATGCTGTTGTGGAACTCTTGGGAAATAATTACAAATGCCCCTGCTGGGCATGTGTCTCACAAATGCTGCTGCTGTGTAATCGTGACTGTTTTAATTGTATAGGGAAAGTATCCAAGTATTAGAATAGATAATTGTCTAAACTCCCTGATTCAAGCAGCAAAAGCAAAAACCCACCAGCACTCCTTTCCCAGAAGGTAGAAAACCCCCCAAAACCCCAAACCTTAGACATTTTCCCCACTTGTTTTTAAAACCTCTTAAACCTACCTTTTATTTTCACAACCACTGATATTTTAATATAACTTACAAACAGTGAAGTCACTAAATACAAGAAAACTTAAAATTTTAAAGCATTGTTTATCTTTTTTTCCCCCCAATTCCCTCTAGTTTTGCCACAAAGTAAAATCCCAAAATAATCCTGTGAGAAATGAAGGAAAAGAAAAACAGGAACACGACAGGAGGAATAGCAGAGAGAATCCTAAGAGAACTCATCAGACTCTCCATCTTATTCCTTTCAGCCCACAACTAATGAGACGTGAGATGATTTGCAGGAACTTTTGTGCAGCTGTGTTTCTTTCCTGGGCAGTTTCAGCCCTCCCCTGTTTCCATTTTGCATAGCCATCAGAAAGACTGCAGTGCAGTAATTGGGAAGGAGGGAATTACAAGAGGGGAAAATCAAGCTCTGGTGGCTCCTCTTGCAGTGTTGTGTTGCTGAGATCCACATTTTGGAGCAGGAGGTAATGAACAGCTGCCTTCATGTTTCCTATTTGGTTATCTGACTGCTTGCTAAAAAAGGATGTGGTTAAGTTTTCATTGAGTGTCCCTGGTGTGTGCATGGCACACCAGCCAGCCATTAAGTTTATTGATGCAGTGGTTTGTTTTTTTCCTTGATACAAAACACTTGCAGTTTCTGCCTAATACTTTGTTTTTAATTCTCTGTGCTCAGACAGTGGAGAATAAGGTAAGGTACTTTTGTTGCCTAACATATAAAGGATAATAGAAGTAATTTTTGCATGTTGTGGCATGCAACAATAACTACATTCTGTTGGAAAGTAAAAGTTTTGATTGCTTTTATTGCTTGTAACTCATTGAAATTCATTGTATAAATTCCCTGAATTATCTAGAATACTGAAGTTGACAAGAAGTTATTTGTACTTCATATATATTAAAATATTTTTTGGAGGAAGTTTTCATTTTGATTATCTAGTACAATAAGAAATTGTTTTCAAGAACAGTGTCGTGGGAATGTTCCTTTTTTCATGTTAATCTTAGTAGCTAAACCCCCAATAATTTCTGTGTCTTATCCATGTCTTTGGATGGTTTTTTAATGCCAGAATTTTAAGGGTATAGCACTGTCATAATGGTGCTGCTTGACTGTAAAGTGCACTTGTTCAGTAAGAATCAAACCTTAGAGGTGCCTGAATTCTCTATGAATTGAAGGGGCTGGTTGATCTGTTGGGAGAGAAAGGTGAGTCTGGGAAGTGCAAAATTTCCTGCGCTAAATTCAGCTTTATAACTAGGAATGTGAGTGGACAAGTGACTAGGGCAATTATAATTAGTTTCTAAACTCAGGATGAGAGCTTACAAGAATTTTAGAACTTGAATTTCTTGCTGGATTACTGTGTGAATGTTTAGTACAAAAATTCATACTTCATTCATGATATCTGAAAGAATTATGGACTGATAGGCAATTTATATGCTGTTTCATGTGGAAAGTGTTGTAGAGTTGCAGATCTCCTTTTTTGCATGAGTAAGAGTTTATTCCTGTAGTTTTCTGTAAATCTTAGTGCTGGGCTGTTTTTCCAGCTACTGTGTTTCTGGAATGAGCCAGATTGGACTTTCCTTGTCAGGTGTGTTTCTTTTGCCAGAGCCTGTAACCACTCATTAGCCTGTTAATTAAAATATAATTGTAGTCCAAAGTAGCACTGCTGCTACTTTGCTAGTAGCAGTAGCCTTTCCTTTCCACCTCCTGGGGTCCAAAGATGAATTGTAGAACAGGACAAAGATCAAAACAATAAGCCACAAAAAAGACTCATCTGTAGCTGTGGAACTTTGTGGCATTTCTCCTGACTAGATAAATTTTATCTTGGTGGTATGTTACAAAGTCACTTGCTTTAGATCTGATAATGGGAATGACAGTCCAGCACATTGAGAGTCAGGTATGCAATTCTGTGACTCTCTGAACTTCTATAACCAGCTGTGTCTAACTGCTGAGGCTGATGCATCTTCACAGTGTTCTGTGCAGGATGACAGCTGGAAACACGCTGCCGAGGTGGGCTCTTGGTGCTGGTCTGCTTAGTGTCACCTGGGGACATCGCTGCTTTGGTGCTGCTGAATAGCTGCTCATAGTGCTCAGAGTTCCCTGGCACTGTTGGATTCAGTGGTAGGTGGATGTAAATTTCATTGACAAGAGTTGACAAACTAAGATTCTTGTAACAATGTGGCTTGTGTGTTACGTTGTAAATGGCCAGAACGGTTACAAAGTGTTTCCTGGAAGAGTAAATCCGAGTGAGACTGGGGGGACTTAAGATCTAGAATACTGGTGGCCTGGGCATTGTTGTAGCATTTGTTGCATCTAAACTTTACTGTCGACATTTAGGAATGTACATAGACATAGATTGATGAGGATTTGTCTTAATTATGCTTTCATGCTCTTTCCCTCTTTGTCTGTGTGCTTGCAAAAACTCCAGGATCAACCAAGCTTCCCCAAACCAGATTGCTTTCTTTTATTTTGTTTGAATATTGTCACAAGGTGGCTTTTTAAGACACATTCTGCAGAACTATTAGTTATCTTCACAGAATTGGACTGATGTTTCCAAATGGAATTTAACAGACTTAGTAAGAAGTTGGCACTGCTCTGACATTTTTTTTTTTTCAGTCTGGAGTGACATAGAGTGTATCTGTGTGGAGAATTTTGTGTATGTGTGAAGCCAGGAAAAAATGAGCTGTGATTTTTACTTTGTGCATGTCTTTGTAGAATGTTTTATTGGGAGTCCTTTGTGAACAGTAGTGGAGGAGAGGAAAACAGTGATTTAAAAAGTCGTGTTGATATGTAACCTGTAACGTACTTTATGTTATTTTTAGAATTTTTCATTAAAATTAGTTTGATACTCCTCAATTTCATTAGAGTAGCTTTACAGATGCTGAGAAGCCTGTTAGAGGGTTTTTGAATGAAAGTAACAACAAACCTTTCTTTAGGGCAAAAAAAGAAACCAGGCAAACTATAGCAAAACTTCCCTTATTGGCAAGTGTAAAGAGAACTCTTAAGAGAGCATTGAGAAAGCCTCTTCTTCTGTCTTCTCAAGGTGCAGATCAAATGACACTCAGATAAAATGAAGGAAATGTGTGCAATCAAAGAGCCTTCCAAATCTGGGGGAAGGGCAGGGTGTTAGTGTGTGAAGAAATATACACATTTGATCAAGAAAACTGTTGCATGACCCTTGGAAATCAAGAGGGTGTTTTTTAAACAATTCCCCTTTTCATGTTGTAGTCTCTTTGGTTGTCTGCCAAGAAGAACTGTTATGTGAAGAGGAGTATATAATTTCCAGGCTGATGGTTTACCTGGTAGCAGATAGACACTGAAGAAGTTAGAAGAGGCAGTGAGTAAACAAAGGTTCAGCTGGGAAAAAGACAAGAAGTGTCAAAGATTTCAACCTTCTTGCTGTTGTGACAGCAGCTGTGATACTGGTGAAGTATTTAAATGTCAAAGGGTCTTGTAACCTGGCCTTAAGGTAAACCTGTTCTAAAGAGTTCTATGGATTTTATGGAATTTTGTTATTGCCAGTTTGGAGACTAATCTTTATCTTCTAGTGCTTGTAACTTTGAGTGGGTTGCTTGAAACTGTATTCTCATCTATGTCAAATTCTTTGGTGGCACTGCCACTGCTCTATGTGGTTATGATATGGTAAAGTTCTTTCCTTGATGTTTTTGGTTTTAATATAACCTTTTCTTTTTTGGCTGCTGGGAAAAACCTCACACTGGTCAAGCATGAAAGTTCTGATAGCATTGGATAAACTTTGAAGGAGAAGGATGTAGTTGGAAATACAGCTTGGTCTACTTTCTGTCATGGATTTCTTTTGCCTTTTGTTCAAGTGCATGGCTGAACTGGGCTGTACTCAATCCAAACTCATGAGCTTGCTAGTTAATGGTTAGGACACAATTTGCTAGTATATTTATTAAGAAGTTTGTGGGAGTTTAATTATTTTTTTTTTTTCTACTAAAACATGAGTGTTTGTATAGAGGAGAACATTTCACTTGAGCAGTCTCCTTTACTGCATTGAAGTAGGTGGTAATGTCTCATGGAATATTTTTCTGCTTACCTGCCATCTTGAACTTTACAGGAGGTCTTTTTGCTTTGTTTTTCATTAAGCATCTAGTCATACACATCATTGCTCCTTACATCAGAAATGTAATACAACTTTTTGTGAAGATGAGAATTTATTTTCATGTCTTTGGTCTGAATTTCCATGTTCAATGCTTGGTTTCCGTTGCACTGCTGCTATGATGGCAGATAGACACTAGGAGTGTATATTGCAAAGGTCTGTGGTATTGGTTGTTACGTTGGTGCTTTAAGGTAAAACTTGAATGTGGTAATGGAGGGCTTGATGGAAATGCCAGGTGAAAAGTCATCAGACTGAAAAAAAAATAATGGGGGGGCATATAAAGGGTAGTATATGAATACAAAACTTAATATTGACACAGATGAGCTTTTCCCTGTATGTTGTATTCAGCTTAGGTCACTTTAAAAAAACCTCTTATCTGGAGATGATTTAAAACAAAATGGATGATGCCAGATCATTAAAGAGTTAAAATTTTCACAGGGGAGGAGGAAGTTGGGATTGTCCTCATTCAACTGCACTTAAGATACTTTGGATTTCCTTTAATTACAGCTGTTGTTTGCCCTCTGTCTTCTGTAAGTGCAGTAATGAAATCCCTTACTTCAGTGAGACACACAAGCTGTTTGGATTGGTAATAAAATATATCCTTGTTCCAAAATGGGACAACCTTCACTTACACTTTCTTGCTGATAGCTATGGTGGTGTTAGCTGTGATTAGTAAAACTCTGGTGCAGTCAGTGCTCAGGAGAATAAATTACTGAAACTACATAAAGAAAAAAATATGGTGTGAATTTACTATACCTAGATTAATAGTTCTATTTTTGCCCCCAAAGAAGTGTTTTAAAGTGGAAGATTAAAACAAACAAAGAAGGAAAACCCAATTTTTGACACTATATGATTAACCTGCAGAACTCACTGCTTTGAGATAACACTAGGAATTTTATGCTCTTGGCCTCAAAATAATTGCTTCTAGAATTATCACAGGTTTAGAGAAAAGAGGAATCACACTTAACAGATGTTCTGGAGTTACCTTTTATTTTTCTTTCTTTTTTTTCCCTTTTTCCTCCAACTGTTGTGTGTTGCTAGAATACTTTCAACTATGTCTACTGAGAACACATACTTCTGGGCTTGAATAAAATTATGACAGGATGCCTGTCATTGCTGTAGGCTGTAAGCCTATGGCTGTTGTGTTACAGAGGCTTTTTAATCATGGAAAGGAATCCCAGGAAGTGGATTGTGCCTGGCTTTGTGGATGTATATCATGGCATTTTTCCTGTATTTTGGGACTTTAAGCTGTACTGTAGGAAGTGTATTTGTGTATGTTCTTAAATGGATTCAATTTGACTCTCTTTTATATTTCTATCTTCAAAAAACAGCAGTACAAGTGCTTCCAGAACAACATGAAGCAGTTAGAAGAAAGGATTCTTCACAGAAGCATTTGTAATGTTAAGGTGGTAGTTCTCCTTATACATAGAGACAAGGGTACCTTGACCTCTCTAGCTGTTTGTCTATAATTATACCCAGAGTTTTCAGATCTTGAAATTGCTTCATATAGATCATAAAGCATGGGGCTGCGGTTTAGTTGGAAAGTATTATTAAAAGAAAAATCTCTTACAAGACTAAGAAGGTCAGACAAGTGATTTCTTCTTATCCAGACTTCTAGGAGGATTTAGACTGGTGACAAATCCCACTAGAAGAAGAGTGTAAAAAGAATAATTCCTACTGATGTAGAACGCTTTAGGCCAGGGATGGTATGAAAGATAAGTGATATTGTGCTTGTCTTACAGTTCAGGGAGAAACAAAGTGGCAAAGTCTTGAAATCATGTAGCCATTCAGTAGAAGTGGTGGAAAAAAATTCCAATCCACTACTGTAATGTCAGGAGCTTCACTGGCTAGATAGGAGTTATCTGCAAAAAGTGGGGTATAGACTCTGCCTGTCCTCTGAATAATCGTTAGTGGTGCAACGTCCTTTAAACTCTAATCCTAGGACTTAAGCCCCTTGCTGTAACAGTTCAGTATCCTCTGCATACTTTTAAATCTGCTCCAATTAGAAGGGTTTTTGCATTCTGCATAGCTGAACTGTGCCCACATGGATTTTTATAATGCAAGCAGATAGTCTTTATCAGCATAAATTCTCCAAGGAATCTCTGAGTATTCTCATTTAGTTTCTAGTGCAGCACCTGGAGGCTTTCAAGTTTGAATTTTGAAAAATAAAAATGCATGGTTAAATGTTAGATTGCCATTAACACATTAAACAAAATTGCTCTATTCAGTATTTACTTGGTAGAGGTGAACACTATTTCATAAATATTAAGGAGAAGACCCCTCTGGCTTTAAGCATGCAAAAAGAATTTTCAACTGAAAGTGGCAACTTCATATTCTGAATCTGAAGACAGAAATCTTTCCAAGGCCTTGTGGATGATGGGGAAAGCATCAGTTTTCAGCTGTCTGTTCAGCAGTGATGGTGCTGTACAATTCTACCAGAAGTTTCTTTGAAAAGTTACTGTCTCTTATGTTAGACTAACACCCCCCATCACCTTTCAGTCTTTAAGATGTTGGTCATAGACAATATAATAGAAACAGTGAAGTACATAGTATAAAAACTGAAATCACTGAAGTTAAACCTGCTATCACTTTATTAAGCAAGTAGAAAATTATTTTATCTTCATTCACATTCTGATAAATAATAAAATACAGGCAAATGATGAGAGAGCTGCTTCTGAGTAAGAAGCAGTGATTTTAGACAAAGCTGAAGACATAATCTAAAATGGTGGAAAAAGCCACTTAATATTAGTGAGAGGTTGAGGTCTGTGCATGAATGAATGTCTTCCAGGCAGTTAAATGTAAATAAAAGATGATGATGTTGCTTGCTGTTGTTAGTTTCTAGAATTTGGTTAGTATTTAGGGCAGTGTGAAAAAGTATTTTTTCCTCACCTATGTCTATAGTCTTCAGTTATCAGCTGGATAAAATGTGGATGAGTTAGTTTCCACAGGAGACAGGATGGTTACAGCTTTGGATGTAGTCTTAGAAAACTTACTTTGGCTAGAGTGGAAAGCTTTTCTTGTGAAAGTGTGATACTGGGATCTCAGGTTCCTGGGTAGCCATTTCTAGTACCATGGTAGTTCATTTCAACATTGAATTCAAAAGGTGCAGAGCTATAGCTGAAGTTGCATTCTATGTCATTTACCAGTTCCTCTGTACTCTTGTGTTCAGAATTTCTTGGGAGGATTGTTTTCTTAAAGATGAGCTGCATTTCGAAATTAGATTAACTAATGTTTTTGGGGATTCTTGAGAAGTCAGTTTTCCTGTAATTATTCATAATGAGTCTCTTGAAGTGCTTTGGGGTTTTTTTGATTTACTTGTCTCTGACACCTTTGCCTTCAGGTACTTCGTTCTAATAATTGCAGATTAGGGAAATATTTTTAAGGTAGGGAGTACCTCTGCTTAGATTTCTGCTAGATTCATTGAAAGTTAGTACAGATGCACTGTCAGAAACTGGCAATGCAGAAAGTATTCTTCATGCACTTACCAGTTAGCAGAGTAGATAGACTGATTGGAAGAATATCCATTGCTCTTCTGCTAGACTTTGGAAATTTCCTTAGATCTTTAAGGATCTCTTTGATTAGCAGAGTGTAAAAGAATAACATCCACTGAGAGGACTTGATTTAAAAAACAAAACAAACAATAAAAACAAAACAAAAAAACCCACCCCAACCAACCAAAAGACTGACAATTTTTTTTTATTCCTACATGGTGATTTCATAGATTAAGAGGCTTTGTCATATCAAATTTTCTGATAAATCATGCAACAGTTTTTTCTTGAAGGCACACCTTGGGAGGAGAAAGGGGATTTCTCTAGGTTACTAGGGGATGAGACATCTTCCAGGACTGTATGCTTTGGCCAAAATACTTAGAGATGCCATCTGCCTTAACCCTTGTTGGTCCTTGCTAGGATTTATCATGTCAGGCATAAGTGGGAAACACTGAACAACTTATCTTTTGGGTGTGTGACTTGACATTACCACTTGTAACAGGTGAACCAATGACTTCTGTGGTGCCCAACAAAAGTAAAGATGATGTTAGGCTTGCTGTAAAATGAGAAGTGGAGGAAATCTGGACGGATGGAAGTAGCTTTCCATAAAAACAGTAATCAGGTTGCAAATGTAAACTGGTTTTGCTAGTTCTCTCTTCAAAGCATGTATAAAACAAAAAAGCATGTATAAACCTTTAACTTGAAATACTATGATTATCATGACTTTTCCCACAATTCAGTTTAATCTGAATATTTTTCTTCTGTGGTAGGTAGAACTTTTCCTTTGTAAACAGAGCCAAGAAGTTACAAAAAATACACAGTGTTGATCCACTTCCTCCACATGGAAATGATGTATTTATCCCTGAACAGCAGTGGAAGAGATTAAAGTGCACTTTGTCTTGTGAGCATCTGATCATCTTTTGATCTTTCCTATTCTTTAAGTGCTTTTACTAAAAACCTTATATGGAAATATAGATCCGAGTTGGGGGTTAGCTTCACAGGTGCAGTACCCTTGTATGTTTTCTTTCTTTGTTGCCTGCACCCATAGACAAGAGCCCAAATTGGAATTCAGAATGCAGAAGATGGCACTCACAGTGAGCTTGGACAGCATGTCTCTCTTCTGTTGTCTTGTGACCCAGGCTTTCAAAGCTTAAGAGGGCTTTTGATTTCTAAAAGAGGCTTTTGATTTCTTGCACTTCAAATGACTTTGTACTGTATTTTGGTAGCCCAGTGAGATTATAGAGTAATCATTGAGAGCAAGTGTAAGTCAAAATGCAAACACTTTGATTTTACCACTGCCTCAGGCTGAATGCTAATTCTCTTTGGCATATTATTGGGTAGCTACTACAAATGTCAGTCCCTGAGATCCTGGGTACTCTCAATGATATTAATACTACATTATTATTTATAAATATTCCCATTCTCATCTCCTAATGCTGATGTAATTACTTTGCATATCTATCTAATCCTTTCTTTTCTGTTTAGAATACAGAAATTCCTACAGAAATTGTTACCTTGTGCAGGAGGGGGTGTATATTAGAACTGATTTCATGAGAGCATAGTCTAGCAGACTTGTTAAATTGAGTTCCCTGTACTGAGATGCTGTTTTGTTTAATGCTGTTAGACTCTTCACATGAATGTGTAGAGCCTTGCTGAAAGAAATGGAGCTAAGGAAAGTGATGAAAACTTAAAATAATGTAAAACTTAGATTACCATTCATGTTCTGCTCTTCAGTCTCTTTGTAAACCAGAATATGGGAAATACACAATGTTTGTGATTCAAGTGACATTCATGGTTGTTCTTTTGCAGGAGGATCAAGATAACCTTTTTTCATTATCCTTCTGATTTTCATGTTCAGATAGGAGAAGGAGGAATAGCCTGTACAAGCTACATAGCCTGTACAAGCCAAAAGTAGTTTTGCTATTTGTTCAAGAATTTTTACAGAATAGAGCCCTCAAAGACCATGGTGTAATCTGGTTTAATTGCTTAATAACATAGCAGTTTGTATATCAGAAGAGGCCTTTTTTCTACGTAAGGATATCACACCATAATTGCTATAATAAAAGCTTCTCACAGAGGAGTGTTAAGGTCCCTTCCAATCCAAATAATTCTATGATCTTACTGAGGTGGGCCTTCAAAATTGCTTCTTGTTGGCAGTTTGAAAGATGATTATGAGGGTATAATCTGAGTCCTGCTGTTAAAGGTTCCTGAAAAGGAAAAGGTGACATTACAGATGACACTCTGTAATGGTATGCAAACCATAACAGAAAGCTTTTTGCAAAAGGGTGGCAGCTGAAATGTTTGTATTATATGCACTTGTGTTCACCACTGATCCCATATGCAGGCTTAGGAGCATGTAAATCATATGCATGAGGTCATAACTCTGGGCATACAGATTTGTGTGTGTGCAGTTTGATAACTTCACATCTCCCCACCCATTTAGTAAATGCAACTCTTTTATTGTAGTAAGGTTTTGGTGTTCTTTTAAGCTCAGTTCTGTGGTGTATTTTATTGCACTACTTCATGAATGGCTTCCTAGTTTTGCTGCATAACAAAATGCTGGCAGTTCAGAGTGTTATGGGGGAGAATTCCTCACCAAGTTGGCTACTCTAGTGCTGTGCTGGATTAGCTTCTCTGGTCTGACATACTTCTTCATAAACCAGAAATACATAAACTGAGGCACACAGTTCTGACTGTTAGGCATATTGCATAGAAAATGTTATTTATCAGTGTGCTTTCTATAACAGGATATCCAATATGCTCGTTCCAAAAGTGATGTCCTGTGGAGCCCTGTGCAAATTCTTTTGCTGTGAGATCTCTCTTGCCAGCTGACAGTCCAGCCTCTGAGCTGTTTCTTATCTCGGTGAAACTCTCACCTGCTGCTTGTTTGGCATTCAGTACTCTTTCTTCATTGAATCTTGAATATTTTCCTTCTCATTCCTGTCTGCCTCCTTGTGACTAATTACTCTGTTTCCATGAAGAAGTCATGCTGTTGGAAGACTTCATATCTCTACTCATCTTTAGCTTCTTTTTCTTTGGAAGAAACTTAGTGGGAAAGCAGATGATTAGTAGGTGTGTTGTATGACTTGTAAGTTCAGGAACTTTGTGCTTTTGTAAATTGCTAATTGTCCTATCAGCATTTCTTTTAGTACCTCTTTTCTTTCACTTTCTTCTGTGGGTCAGAATCATGCCATGCCTTCTTTTGTTCAGGCATTTAAAGGGAAATCACATTTCCTGTGTTGTTCTAATCAGTTTTCATGCTTGAAGTTAGCTTTTGGCTTTGAGCTGGCAGAATGGTAGAGGTCTTGAATATGATTTAAAGAACAAAAAGCATTTGCAGAGGGAAGAGAGGCAGTGTATCTTTCTGTAAATTATTAATTAGATAGTTGATAACCTTTACAGATTCCTCTGAGACTTACTACAAGCTTCAAATGAAGCTTATGCCACAGTTGTGTACAAGAGCCAAATCCATAGATAGCTAAGTTCAACCAGTCTGGACACTTAAGGAGTTGCACTTTTTCTCCCCCCTCCTCTTGCTAGTCTCCTTTTTATTTACAACTGCAACAAAGTGCCAGGTCCTAAACTCATAGCTCATGAGTGGGTTCCCCTCTGTCCAGCCACAGATGTTCAGCAGTGGTAGTCATGTCTTCAGCAATCTCTAAAGCTAGCCTACTTTCATCAGCTGCTTTCATTTCTTGCTCATGGCACTTAACTTCCTTGTCTCTCAGACTCTTGTTCTCATCACCACATCTCATTTCTTATGTGCTGGTTACAATCTCTTGAATTGCCTCTTCAGTGTTACCATTTTTCTCTGCTCTCCTCCTCTCCCTCCCTGCCTTTCTTTCTTATTCTTTAATGCTAGCTGCTGAAACTCTAGTTCAGGCTTTGCTTACTTTCCTGGTCTGAAATAGTATGAATTTCCTTGTTAATGACAACTGCAAGTTGCTTCCAGTTCAGCACAGGTTTATTCTGTTGTTTTGTTGTTTTTTTTTCAGGTACTGTTTCTGCCAAGGTATTAGACTCAGCAGTCTTTGAGGAGTAGACAAAGAACAGACAGACATTAATTCAAATTATGGACCAGAATTTATATTTCCCTTTCTGTTACTGTAGAAACTGTTTTGCTTGGATTTTGTTTTGGAGGGGCTTTGGGTGGTTTTGAATAAGGCCCAATCATCTGAGCTATGTACCAAGTTACAAGAATGGTTTTCTTGGGCTCCCTCTGTGCTTGATGGAGATACAGAGAGGCTGTCCCCTGGGGCAAGGTGGCAATGAAATGCGGATTTGTCATTCAGCAACTCTGTCCTGGCTTAGCTGATGTTGATAAAGATATGAAATGGTGTCAGCAATGAGTTGCAGTGATTTTATCTTTTCTTTCTGGAAATAGCAGTTGGCATCAGAAATGAAAGAAATTTCCTTGTCTGTCTAGTCTCTATGGACAATTCTGTATCAAGAGTAGAGATGCAGAGATGATGTACAAGAAAATATGTTTAATTACATGTACTTGTTTTGGACTTAGCGAGGGAAGGTAAGAGATCATAAAACCAGTGTACATGTTTGGGATGGGAGGCATTTGACTCCCTTTGTGGCAGTAGTGGACATACTTGTATAATTGAGAAATAAACTGGGCCTGATTTCTTCATTCTTCTTCTTAAAGTTGAATTATAACTGTGGTGCTTGAGGCTACTTTAGAGCAGTGGAATATATTTCAACTGTCAGTTAACATGGAGGGAGAACTGAAGTGTGCCTTTCTTTTGTAGGTAGCCAGGGCTTTCTCTTACATGTGTAAGTGTTGTGTCTTCTAACTCTGCTTTCTGCTTCATATTCTGAGGTTTTTTTTAAGACTGTTTAACACTTGTTTGACTGCAAGATAGGCAAGGAAGTTATTGAAAATGGGTTTTAAAATTTAACCTAGGGTGTTACTCCTCTATTGCTCTGCTAATGTTTTGCATGCTGACCTAGAAGAATCAAAGTCCAAGATAATAGGTACTATAATTCAGTCTTCAAGTGCATTAATTATTTTCTCAGCTGCCTGTCAGTTATGCTTTGTCTTGGTGAATTAATCAAGTGGCTATGTTATGTAGTCCTTTCTCCTCTGTCATTTAGGCTTGCATCACCTGGGGACGTATGATGAAAAGATTGGAAGGTGTTTAATAAGTACAAACCTGTTGTGTTGTTCTAAACCAAACTTAAAGCAGCGTGTCTTACACTGTGCTATTGCATAGAATAGACAGGTAAAGTCGACAGTGGAGCTGTGTAGCCTCCAGATACCCTGTATTGGACACTGCTGGTTGTGTGCTTTTTACAGTAGCATCTGAGTAGTGTAATGCATGGTACTGTACCAGTGCACCTTCTCCACCACACCATTTGCTGCTTTCTCTAATGATACTACTTAATATTAAGGACATTTTTCAGAGAGTGAGAAAAAGATATGGAGGAATGCAGGCTGTGTTCTTGCTCGTTCATAGAGTGATGCCCATAATTAACTCTTTGCTTTCAGGAATAGGTTTTAGTTCTTGACCTTCTAGAGCCTTTTAAAAATGTAGACTATTTTACAGATTTGCTAAGCTTAATATATTTAGGCAGTTAAGCATGTATTATGTTCACCTGATGTGTGGACACACATCTGTTCTTAGTGCTTTCTGGTTTTATGTAGTGTCTCAAAGATGCTATATTTGTTGTATTTAATTCAAAAAAGAGGTCTTAATTTCTCAGAATTTCTCTCATTTTTACTCCACAGAATCTATCTTAGAGCATGGACACCAGTAAGAAGACAGAACCCCCTTTATCTGTAGAAATGGTACAACAAAGGGCCAATCCTGATCGCAGTCCTTCAGCATCCATTTATGTTCCAGAACAAGGTGGCTACAAAGAAAAATTTGTAAACGCTGTGGAAGATAAGTATAAATGTGAAAAATGTCACCTCATCTTATGCAATCCTAAACAGACTGAATGTGGCCACAGATTCTGTGAGACCTGCATGAATGCCTTGCTAAGGTATGTTTTTTGTTGTGATAGAATGTGTTGATACCTTTAAATCTTGTGAACCGATAAAAATCGTGTGAATGCCATTGTGGGTTTAGGAATCAAGCTAAATGCCCTGGCTGAAAACAGCCTTCTGCTTGTTTCTTGCTTGCTTATTTGTTACCCATATGCCAATGCAAACGTTTGTGTTCTGCAAACATCTGGGTCAGGAAGAGACAGCTAAGCTCTCCATCAGTATTGTTGAAATGGTTGTTAAAGTGTGTTAATCCCATGTAGTGATGTTGTTGGGTAAGAATTTCATTGCTTGTGGAGCCTAGACTATGTGTTTCACATGACTGCTAACATGGCTAGTTTGGTGTAGAATATGCTTAGTAAATTGTGGCTGCATGAAAAAGTGAGCCTGCAGGGGCTCCTTGCAGTCATGATACCTAACCTAGCTGTGGACCCAGCTTTATATAGTTGAGAGGCAGGACCCTTGGATAAATGTAACTGCTTGTGGAGCTTCCTTTCCCCCTAACCCTTCTAGCTGGATGTCCTGGGGCTTGCACGTTCTGTGGATTCCAGGAGGGTCAGGAAGGCTGGCTTCTCTATTACTGAGATGTTTGGGTCAGAATGCCAAGTGAGTGAATGAATGTTACAGATATAAAATGAATGCTGAAAGATGTGGTCTTTCCCAGTCTAGGTAAAAATAAGTGTGGTTGTTCAAGGAGTATCTAGTTTTTAAGAAGCATCTGCACGTTGTAGAGGTGTGTTTCTTTGCCGCTCAACTTCAGTGCGTTGCTACTGCTTGTATTTGGCAGTGTGATTTCAAACCTTGATCTAATGTTTGGAGACTATTTTGCAAGCTTTAATCTCTGGGGTGAATAGTAGCCAATACTACTGGTCGTTTAGTACTGGGAAAGTAGAGGTACAGAAGAGATTGTGCTTACTGGTTATTGCATGCTGGGTAGAGAGGGTTTGACTTCGGAAGATCTTGGTGATCTCCTGTTTACTTTTTGTGACCATCCTGACTCTTAAGTATTAGTTTATATTTCACTTAGAAATATGGTGATATCAGATGGATATAAGTCAAGACTACATACAGCATGGCAGAAGATATTACATTGCGTGGTGTGGTAAAGAGTAATCTCTGTACTGGGCAGTTACAGGAGTCCATAGCTCACTAATCCACTCCTGTAGGTTTTCTGCTACAGCATGTCAAATTTAAAAGAACAACCAAAAAAATCCACCAACTTTTCTTTCAATACACATTTTTAGGTGAGGTGTAGTTTGTATTTAAGACATGCAATTATTTCTTTCTGAATAGGTGCTTTTGGAAGATTCTTACATATTTAGTAACTGCAGAAAAGCAAATACTTGCTGCACTTGGACGTGTCCAAATAGACAGAGCAGATCCTTAACAATCTGAACCATACAAATTCCTGGCATTGCTGGAATCTGGGTAATTTTAACTCCCTGCTGTGAGACATGCACATGTTTATTACTGTACAGCTAACATGTGTAATTTTACCTTCCTGACTTTCCAGCCAGTCTGCTATTGAAAAGCATGCATGGATAAGACCATCTACTACATTGCTCTTTAATTTGAGTTACTTCATTATATTTAAGTGCTTGTTGCAAACAAATCCTTTATTAAACTTAAATTTACAGCTCTTTAGGAAATGAAGTGTGTACCATAAAACTGGAAGCAAAATAAGTTTACAGTGTTTTTGTATTTGACACAAAAATTTTTCGTTCAGTGTTGCTATATTGCTGCACGCACACTGATTAAATGCTAGCAGCTTCTGTTCCAGTGTTATTTGAGGACAAGGAATTAGGAGTTAGTGTAGATAATGCAGTAAAGATGTCTGCTCAGTATGCAGCAGTAGTTTAAAAAAGCTAGTACAATGATTGAGTGAATTAAGAGTGAGGAAAACATGACATAGTATTAAACACTATATGCCCTCAAGTAAATTAGTTTCCCTTTTTTTAACTTAGAAAAATATTACAGATAGTGATACTGCAAGGTAGTTAAGATGCTTAGGAATATGATGAGATGCAGAATGGTCAGTTCAAGGAGCAGAAGCCAGTGAGATGATTTGGAATAACTGTGCTGATTATATAACATAGTTGAACTTACTCTGCCTTTACATTGATCTGTACTGCTGCTAGCAGCTGCAGCTTATGGAGCCTGTCAGTGAGTGGCTTGTGAAAGGATTTGCCTAGCTTTTACCTAGTGCTTTTCATCTATAGATCTCTGTGCTTTGTAAGGAAGGTCAGTATTGACTAGTAGTGGTCTTTCTGCCTTGAAAATGCCAGATAGTGTCCACTGAAAACTCAAGTGTTCAAATTTTTTGAAATGATGTGTTATCTCATTATAATGAACTATATCAACTTGTAGTGATTGTAAAATATATTGAATAATCATAACTAACATAAATAGAAATTTTTCTACTACAAACATTTAGATGAGTTAATTCTTTTTTTTTTTTCCTGTTCTCTTTTCTCTCCAGTTCTTCTAGTCCAAAATGTACAGCATGTCAAGAAAGCATAGTAAAAGATAAGGTATGGTTACAATTGTTTCTTATTCAGGAGTATCGTATTGTATGGCATACAGCAGATGTGTTATTGCTTTCTGGTAATTATTTCTTAAGCCTAATAAGCTATCTGAGGAAGATAGTGTTGATGTAAAACCTAGAGTATTTATTTTATATAGGAAGACAGCTCATTTTTACTGGTAAAGGCATGGTAGAAAACATGTCAGCTGCATTGCTAGTGTTCCAGCCAGGTGTCACATCTTGTGTTCCTAGCTGGGAGCTGCAGTGACACATTGCAGTTGTCCTTCCATCAACCAGGAAGATGGCAAGAGATACTGCTTCTCCTAGAGATGCAGAGATGTGACTGATCTAGGCAAACCTTACTCCTGATTTGGCTCCAGATCAGTGTCTCCTGTTTCACAGCGTGTTGTTCCGTGAACCACACTGAAACCAGAACAGTGTGGAGTTACAGTAACTCTAAGAGAATCACATTCTTTTTTATATGCTGCTATTTCACTGATGCCCTCTTCACTGTTTTTCAGTGTATTGCCTTTGAAAGGATGAGAGTAGATTCTTTTTGAATTAGTCTGTGGTTTATGCAGGTTTTACATTAGATTTTTCTAAAGTGTTTAGTCAATCCTTTGTATTAGTAAATGAATACTTGTAATAGTAACCATTTTCAAGAAGAGGTTAGTTGGTCCATGAATCTCTCTGTCTTAACTCACAATAGTCCTCTGAACTATTCTTGCAATTAGTCCTCTTGCAATAGTCCTCTGAACTTCCTGGCAATTCTACTATAGGCAGAAAATACTGAAAAGGCTTATAAACATAAAACTGAGAGACAGTTAGAGCCTGCTTATCTGTGAAATAATAAACCTGAGCTTAATTCAGTTTTAACATGAATGGGCTTTCCAGGAGCTCAGGCCAATAATCATGATGGCTGCTTTATTTTTCCTCTTAACACTGACTTTCTAGCTCCCAATATACATAAATATGTACATTTGTTATGAAACTTCAAATATCTCTAAAGCAGGAGGAGAGCAAGAAGGGCAGTGCATATTAAATACATATTAGGCTAACTGTGCAAGTCAGCAATTTTCATGAAACTGGAAACCTCTCTCTTCCTGTAGAATGCTGATGTCCAAGATCACAGCTGTTAGATAGTCTTGGAAAAAAATGTTTAAAAATTGTTGTCTTAACCTCAGTCAGCAAAAGTCTGCCTAGTAACCTTGTGAATTTTTCCAGAAAAAATACTTCAGTATTGGCAGTTGATTATTCAGATGAGATTTGTTGGTTCCTTTAACTTCACATATGCATCAGAAAAGCAAGCAGAAATCAGTGACCTGGGTCAGATGAAATGGGATGAGAATGGTTGCAGTGATGCCTTCTTCACTGGTACTGGGGATGTGTTTGTAGACACTGAACAGATCTGATCATAATTCTTTGTTGTTGTTAAATGTTAGCATGCAGAACCATTCTGTAATAACAGTGTCCCTGCAGTGTAGGTAGTGTCACAGAACCCTTGTCAGAGAAGTAGTTATAAGTTGAGCTTTGTTCTGTGGTATTTCAGAATGGTCATGAAAGCAATTGCAAAATTGCAGAAAGTTTCATCCCCTCGTTTTGGGTTTTAGTACAGAAATAATGGTCTTCAATCCTTCTCTCCAGTTCCTGCAGTGGGGCTTCTTGAGAATGCAGCTGTGTTGTGTCTTTATCTCTTATGGCCTATCACCGATAAAAGGTGAAAAATCCAAACCCTCAGGATCTCTCTTTCTAGCTTCTTGCGGTTCTATTATAGACAGAAAATGCTGGAAAGGCTTATAAACATTAAAATGGGAAGAGAGTTAAAGCCTGCTTATCTGTGAAATAATAAACCTTCTCCACTGTAAGACCTTAGAAAATGTCTTTAATTACGTGTAACCACTGAGGTACAGGTAGGTGTTCCAACTAACCTGCCTAGTCACTGTGGGACTGCCTTCTGTGAAATCCTTTTTCTGAGTCTGTGCTCTGAATCTTTTTGTCTGATGGTATTGTGCCTAATACACCAGGTTCCCAAGCAATGTAGGGAGTTAGAGCTTATGCAGGCCTATTGCTGGCAAGCAAATAGCAAAAATAAAGAAATTATCCTTTCTTATATCTTTCTCTTCATAGTATTTGTAGTAAAAGTGAAACAGTAGTAGAGCATCTGTCCAAATATTATCTTTCACTGGGCTGCTTCATAGTAGAGGAGTCTCAGTGATGTGCACATTCAAGAAAAATTGAATGGTAGTATTTTACTTCTGGCACACGAAGCTAGAATTAAATGACACTGCTGTAGCCAAATTGCATGGCTTCTGCTTTTTTTTAAACTTGGCATATTATTGAGAGGTTTTAGATTTCTAAAATGAAGTGATTTTTGATCTTTCAGGTATTTAAGGATAATTGTTGCAGGAGAGAGCTACTTGCCCTTCAAATATACTGCAGAAATGAAAACAAGGGCTGTAAAGAACAACTATCTTTGGGTCAGTTACTGGTAAGTAATCTAACATAGTCACAAACTTCCTTTTGAGTTAAAGAATGAGAAGGAATCTAGCAAATTAAAATCCCAATTCATTTCTTGACTTACTTGCACTAGTGATTTATAAATGGAGATATTTAAGACCTGTCTGCACACGCTTCTGTGTGACCTGGTCTAGGGAATCCTGCTGTGGCAGGGGGGTTGGACTAGATGACCTTTCCAGGTCCCTTCCAACTCCTAACATTCTGTGATTCTGTGAAATGTCAGTGTAGACTTAAACTGTTTTAAAACTCAGGTTTTTGATGAGCCATATGGAATTGTAGAAAAAAAATCATGTGATTGCTGAGCTCCCATGTCACACAATGTAAATGGATGAAGGAAATGAGAACTGGAGGGAGAACTAAAGTCAGGAAAAATCTAAATGTGTACTTTACAAATGTGAGAAATTTGAATTCCTTTTTGGTGTATTTTTGTTTTTATTTACCAGTCCTAATTCTCTCATTTAAGTGGTGTTTTATGCATGAAGTTAAACCTTTGGCTTCTCCAGGCTTGTACAAAATAACCTGTACCTTTGTTTTGTGAAGGAATAGCATACTAGTAACCCAGTAATTTAACAGTTGTAAGGTGTGGCTACACAGCAGTTTGCAGGGAGCAGTGAGATGTGTAGGTACTTGCTTTGAATGGACAAGCTGAGGTACTCGAACAACATCTATGTTTATGTGGAATAATATACCTTGAAAAAGAATGCTTAGCTTTTGTTTACATGGCCTGTGTGGAATTTTGGACTTGTGTACCTCTATAATGTGACATCTTCTGTCTAAGTAAAGAGAGTGTGAAGTCAGAAATAAATTCTTGAGTAGATTTGTTAGTGTTTGCTCTTGCACAATATAGTGTAGAGAAAAAACCCCAAACTGCTTACTTAGCTTTTAAAGCTATTTAGTGTGGGATGTCTTCAAAGGATAAAAGGGATGCACAGAACTTAGTTGGCCTATTTTTTTTTTTTATCTTTCAGATGCATCTGAAAACTGATTGTCAGTTTGAAGAACTCTCGTGTCCTCGTGCTGATTGCAAGGAAAAAATACTGAGGAAAGATTTGCCAGACCATGTAGAGAAGACCTGTAAATACCGAGAGACAACCTGTAAATACTGTAAAAGCCAAGTCCCAATGATTATGTTGCAGGTGCAGTATTTTCTTTTGTATATACAACAAGATTTTTACCTTAATGCAGAATAACAATTTTTCTTGTGTGTTTCTGTGTTGCTGCCAGTAGAGCCTTGGCCTTTCTGCCAGAATTAGTAAATCAACAAAGAGAACAGGCTGGCTTTCAAAACACTATTTTTTTTGTTGTTAATGTGAATACATCAGATACTGCATTGACTAGGAAATGTTTTCTTTTTTCTGATATTCAGATGCTGCATTTAAAGAAAACCAAAAACCAAACCAACCAACCAAAAAAAACCCCAACACCACCACCAAAACACACACACACTCACACACTCTCAAAAAACCCCCCAAAATCCACTGCATAATAATTGTTAATAAATTAATTTTTGCTATGCTTTTATATTTTGCTGAAATTGATACAGTAAATGCAACTACCATGGTAACAGAAGTGCAGGAAAAGTTTAGGCATAGCAATTGGCTGGAGAAGTAGCATCTTTCTGTATAGTCCTTCTTGAGTACTGTGTGATCTGTTATGAGAGGAAAGGAAGAAACAATGAAAAAACATTCTATGTCTTGATATAGCCAGCAGTGATCCATGACAGGCCTAGACAGAGTTACTGCTGTTTGTGGCATATGAGTAGGTTAACATGAGAGATATATATATATATGTATGCTCAATCTCTCTTGCTGTATTTTTAGCATTTAAAAAAAAAATTATATTTACATAGTTTCCATAGTTTGACAGTCTTGGATCTCAGACTTTCTTAGTATAGTAAGAGTGAGAGGAATTTCGTTTGTTCTTCTGTGTTGTTTGTTAGGTGAAGACTCACAATGATGAGAAGCATTCTTTGTTCAGAGTTCTTGTTACAAAAGGCATAGGTAGAATCTCACCGAGTACTGGTATAGATCTTGCTTTCAGTTGTTTGAGTGTGTGCTTGAAAGGGCTGGTACTTTAATAATTGTGCATTACCTAGCATAAGGTGGCTGAGATGTGAAAACATACAGAGAAAATTAAGTTTACCCTGTGTTTATTCTTGCACATTCTGATACAGAGGTGAACGTGTATTTAGTTAGATTATGGGTGCTCTTCTCCCAGAACTTTCCTTAGACTGGGAACTGCTGTGTGGCAAAGAGCGATATTCAAACATGTTTAGTGTCTGAATAGACAGAATCAGGGAGTGTTAAATGTCTTGTTGTACAGACTGGATTTCCATATCTCAGCAACATGCTCACAGGTTCCTTGTAGGCCATTTCTTTTTATAGGAGCAGTGCTGTTAATTTTTTGTGTGAAATAATCCTTACGTTTTGAGGAACACAGAACTCTGGTTTAGTTTAAGAGCTTTCCCTTTTGTCAGATGTTGATGGATTTAGTGTTTATGAAACCTTTAAACTAGCAGTAGCTTTCAAGTTACTCAGAAGCTGAGACAAGTTTTAGTTTACCAGATTGTTAGTTACAGCAGAACAGTGGAAACAAGAGTGGCATAGTACTATGAGGTACAGAAAAGAGTTTGTAAATAAAGTAATTGTTCTCCAAAATCTTTAGTGGAATTCTGAGTTGCTTTAAGAGGTAATAGAAATGGCTTATCCAGAGAGCCAAAGAAGTTTGTTAAAATGTAGTTTTATGCTGAGATGTTACTATTTTGATTGTAGTAAAATTGGTACCACTATTCACCTGCCCTTAAAAGTCCTGTAACAGATCTCCATTTGTAAATCAGAACATCTCCAAGCAGTGTTACGTGTGCTCCTGTTCTCATTTGCTTATGTGTTTCAGTACATAGAAAAAGGACAGTTTTGCTCCCATGCTTCTTTAAGGGTGCAGAAAGCTCTGCAGTTAGATTAGCAGTTGGCTGCTATCTTTAAAAAGTTCAATGATTATAGAAATGCAGATGGTTTTATTTGTTGTAGCTTGATAAAATATTACCTCATTGTACTTTGGTAATGAGAACCAGAAGCTTAATGAGATTGTATGTTTGAATGAAAGGTTCCTTTTGACTTCTCTTTTTGAGTTGTGTCACCCAGAGCTTTGAGTTCTTCTGTAGCTTCTGTAGCCCAAAATTTTCTTTAATATAATAATGACTGAAGGAGGCTTCAGTGACTTGAACTGAAAATGGAGATAGAGGGAGCATACTGAGAAAAATAGGTATGCAAATGGAAACAGAAATAATTTTACCGGAGTCTGTATGGTTCATGTCTTCATGGAATCCCATGACCCAGGGGGTAGGAAATCCCCATTGTTGGAGGCAGACTCTTTAGTTAACAATGTTAGTACATGGTTTTTTAGGTTGCATTTGTCTTGCCTGCACTGGCACTTAATTAAGAAGTTAACTTCTTAATTTTTTTTCTGTTGTTTAAACCATCTAGAAAGTTGGGGGGTTTTGTGATAGAGCCACCTTTTCCATCTTATAACTTCTGCCAGATAAAGATGATGCATTGGTAAAACAGAAATTAGTAGCCTGGAGTGCTTCTGAAGTACTGCATTTTTCTGCAGATAATCCACAAAACCAGTTGGAAGTGTTTCTCCTATAAAATTGATGCTTGGACAGTAGTATGATACAGATCTGGCAGGACAGTGTTACTTATTGCCTAGGCTCTTCACTGCCACACTGGCTACAAAAAGGCTATCCCAGGCAGACCCTGCCAAGGCAGTCTGGACTCAGCTCAGAGGTCTGAAATACAACTAACCTGATGGGACAGGCACTGGAGAAGACACAAGACATTGTCATCTTGCTCCCTTGTTGCTGCTCTGGAGCTAGACATGTTCCTAACGTGTGACGTTGGCTTCTCTCGGGAGCCATGTTAATATCCTACCTTTCCCACATCTGTGCCAGGTGCTCTGCATGTGGTGTCACTCATGCTTTGTACTGCATTTGGCTTTTGGTTTTGTGTGCTTGACCTTGTGAATTTAGCTGGTCAGTAGGAAGAGGCCTTTGGCACTGAAATGGATTATGCTGGTATATCCTGCAGTTGTTGGAAAGGCTTCCCTTGGTTTCAGTGGGTGTGCCCTGGGATGCAGAGTGGAGTGAGGAGAAGAATTAGAGAGATGGCTGAGAAGCTGTGTGTTGCCTTTTTATCATGAACTGACAAGTCAGTGTCTTAGCCTTTGCTAGATAGTTTGGGCAGGTTAGAGAAGAGAGTGAAGGAAATAAAATTATGGAATGACTAGTAGAAAGGAGTATTGTTTTTCTGGTCTTGTAGTTGATAAACCACTAAAGAACTTTGTAGGTCATTAGGCTCCAAAAGCTGCACAGTAGTGTGTGATGTCCCTCTTCAACTTGATGACAGGTGGGTTCAGAATGAGGGAGGGTTAGGTCCAGTTCTTCAGCCTGAGCAAAAATGGTCCTATGGGCCATTGCTTATCAGAAGAGTACTACAGTCACCCTGAGAGAAGTTATCCTGAGGAGAGGTGGTGTCAGATTGTTAGTGTTGATCCTGGTTGGGTATCTGTGTCCTGGTGGGGAGGGGTTGAAGCCAGCTCCTCACCTCCACATTTTGAGAGGCTGTTCTAGCTCTCCGGATAAGGAGCAACCTAGGCTTCCTTGCTTTCTGTTGCTATAACTGTCTGCATGTGCTACATCAAGTGAACTAGTGTGAATGAGAAAGATGGCAGGATAGACTTGCTTCAGAACAGCATACCTGATGATCTTCAAATATGATTTCAAATGATAACTTTCAAATATTTTCAGGTCTGTGAGGGAGTTCTGAATCAAGGCCTTTCACATCTGAGAGCTTGGGTCTCCTTTGCATCTTGGATTTGTTTCAAAAAGTATACATCATTACTGGGCAAAAAAGGGCATGTTTTTTATTCTTCCTTTTCTCACAGACTCATAAATCTAGACCTTTGTTTCCTGTGCTTTTCTTAAATGCCAGAAATGAAACTGTTTCAGGTTGAATGGGACACATCACTTAGGAAATGGATTATTTATTTATTTATTTTGTTTCCAGATTTTTCATTTTGTTGAGAAAAATTGAGAAGAAATGTAAATTCTGTTAGCTTGGGCCTGGTTTTCTTCCCTCCCTATGGTGATATGGTTTTCAGTTACACTGAAGTATCTATCATCGTCTATGTTCAGGTGAAAGTACCTGCCCAGCATCAACGACAAAACTTCAACATTTCCTTGAACTTTGCATATATAACAGTGAGACTTGGTATGAGATGTTTGGGAATCAAACTTAGAAAAGAATTGGAAAGGGAATATCAGTATAGAGGAAGGAGATACTCTTAAGAGTGGACAAGGTACATTTCTGAATGTACAATGTACAGTTCTGAAGAGCTTTTCCGTGCACGTTAGACCTTTACTGAAAAGGACATCATCTGCAGTGGTTCTGCTGGTTCTTAAAGATGCTCATGTTTGTGAGTCTTCTTGGGAAGGAAAACTTGACTTTTATTATTGTTTCATTGTTCTAAGTAGAAAGAACAAAATGGGAAGCAAATGGATTTACTCTGCATGGGAAAACAGAAGAAAATCCTTATTTCTGCCTTAGAGTATAAACCTATCTGTCAAAAGGGTGAACTGGTCTTTGAGCAGTGACTGCTCTGTAACTCTGCACAGTTGGGTTAGACACTGGAAAAAACTCATGTGATGTTGAGATTTATTTTAGGATGCTTTTCTTTGCAGGTAAGTCCCCTCTTTAATTTCAGAGTGAGTGTTGATTTGTGGTTTGTTTGCTTTTTTCCCTCTGTAGAAACATGAAGATACAGACTGCCCGTGTGTCATGGTTTCATGTCCTCATAAATGCAGTGTTAAAACACTGATGAGGAGCGAGGTAAGAAGTGATGCCAGTGTTGTGCTGAGAACTGAACGCCTTTTTAACACAAGATCTCGCAAGAATTTTGCCAGAAGCCATTTCCTTATTAAAATGTGAGATCTAAAGAAAGCTTTTTCTACCACACAGTTAAGTGTGATAACACTCAAATAGTTTGAATTATTTCTTCCAAAAATATTTCAAAAGAAAGAATTTCTTAGTGTTGTGTCGTTCTTACACTTGGCTTGCCCAAGAGTAGTGCATGTCTTTTCTGCTTTCGGTTCTATTAGCTCTCTCCCTGCCCTTCCCCTATTTGAAGCATTTGTTGCAATTTGTTACAGTAAAGCAGCATCTTGGGGTAGTTAGCTTATATTAAAATAAAAAGAGAATTAAAATGTAGTGCACTTAAAAAGACTGAAGACTAGAAAAATCATATGAATGTGTAGAATTATTTCATGCAAAAACTTAAATTGCAATCACATCTGATAAATTTAGGAAAAAATAATAACTGACACTTAAATGAATTAGTGTAAGACACAAGGTAATGTGAATACAACATTCCAACAGCCAGGTGCAACAGTGTATAAAAATTTATCTTAATGTATAGAAGCTTGCAGTAATATATAGACCAGATTAAAAAAAAAAAAAGTTGTTTGAACAGACCCCTGTTCTTGTACATTAAAAAATATAAATAGCATCTGTCAAAGTTGATATGCACTGTTTTTTCCTAAAAGTAGAACTTAATCACTAAGGATGGGGAGGAGCTTACTTAGACTTTCAGCACTCTGTAAGCCTCACTTAAGGAAAGTTAAGTTTCTGATCAGAGGATTAGCTTTTCTCTTTTCACTGATAGTTACTGGTTAGATGCATATTATTTTTCAGTTACACTTGTAAATTATTAATCATTTCATAGTGCAGAAGGCACCTGCCAAACACCAGGACAGTCTTTCCCCCAGGATAATGGAATATAAAATGTGTGAGAGAGACTATGTATTAAGAGAAATTGGGCTGCAAAGAAAAAAGAAAATAGGTCTACTGAGCCAATTCTGTCAGTGCTTACTTCTGAGTTTAGATCCTGGTTCTGGAGCACTTGAGCATGTTCTTAAATCTTGACTTCAGCAGTTACTTTGAGAAGAGTAATGTCTGAGTGGTAATAAGAATTGACCCATTAAAGCCTGGGTCATACACATAGTTAGAATTGGGTTCTGAAACCATTGGTAGAAACAGAACTTTAAAGAGTCTTCTTGCCCTGCATCATCTGTTGCTGTATGTTGCTTAATTTTTTTCTGATAGTGTGAAAATGTATATATTACTGAGTTGCATGGCCAGGGACAATGAACTCTGAAGCAGAAAACAGGAAAATGCCTGCCTAACAGTTTGAGAAAATTTGGTAGTGTACAAGTGAATATCTTACTGTAGAATAAAAGGCAATTTTTCATGTTTAATTCATAACTCTCTGGAGAACTTCTAGTTATGAGAAGTTGAAAATGTGGCAGTCTTGTAAAGGCTATCACACCACATGTCTCTTTCTTATTTGGTCTTACTTTTTCTCTGAACCACCTGTCTCTTGGAACTACACTGTGACTTTCTACAGGTAGTGTTTAGAACATACTAAGTGTATATCAGAGATGAGTGACTGATTGCATCTCAGTATCAGATTTTAAAGACTGTCCTCTCTGTTCCAGAGTTACATGTTCAAAGCAGCGTTGGTTCACCACCTCTTTCCATGGAGGTGGTTGAGCTGAGTCATGTGGGGTTTATGGTATGGGAATTTCAAGTGAGATTTTGAAACCTAAAAAAGTGATGCTAGCTCAGGAGCTAGGCTCTAGCTCCTGTCTGCTTTGTGGGAAATGCAAACTGCAGATCCTGGTTTTGAGAAGACAGTGTTTGTTGCACTATCCTTTCCAAACATGGCTCTTTGCTCTAACTTTTAGACAGTTTTGTGTCCAGCTGCTGCCCTCTGTGCTGCAATGGCTTCTGTCTGAATATATGCTTCTGTGAATTTGTTTATTTTTAAATGAAAAGTGGTCTGTGCTCATACTAATCCAAGATACTGGAATAAATCTCAATCTGTGAAAAATGCAGGCATTTTACTACTCAGTTTGAATCCTGTGTACTGCATTCTTTTTTTGCTTTTTTTTAAAGTGACTTAACTGTACCTATTCTAAAACTCTGTCTGTTTCATGCAGTACTTGTTTAGTCTTTTTTGTGTAATTTAACCATTAAATTTAGGCACGGAGAATTGCATGTTATGTTTTGAAAAGTTGGTTCCTCATGAAATTAGGAGTAGAAGGAAACGTACTTTACTACAGTGAAACTGATCTTAAGACTTGCTCAGAAAAAAGCCCAAATCACTTACTGAGAAGAGCTTAGTCATTCGCTGAACTCCAATGAAATAATACCAATAATTGTAGAGCGTGTTCTTTTTGTTTGCTTTTGTTTTTTTAATTGGGTTGCCTATTGGAATAGTCTTTAGTAGAAGTTTCACTGTACATGAAGTGTCTCACACTGTATACTGTATTGGCATGTGCGTGTGGTTTACGTGTGTACCTAGACTATCTGGGCTGTAGAGCAGACTGGAGAAAGGAGCCACGCGTGTAACTGTATGTTCTGCAAATGGCACACGATACCAACCTGATAACCTGTGCCCTGTCTTTTCAGCATTATCATGCCAACGTCTCTTGCCAAAACTCACCTTTTTTTCCTATTGCAGTTGAATGCACATTTGTCAGAATGTATTAATGCCCCAAGTACCTGTAGTTTTAAGCGTTATGGCTGCACTTTTCAGGTCAGTATATCACAATTATACTTCCCAATTGATGAAAGTCTGCAAGTAGAACGTAACTCTATGACGTGAAAGTTCTGGACTTCTCTAGTCTTGGTTAAGAAAAAGTCTTCCAATTGCACCAAGTGATTAAGCAGCAAATGTTTCTATTTTTGCATTAGTATAAAAAGCCCAAACATTCCTGCAGTGGTCTGGGAGTTCAGGTGCTAGGTACATCTTGTTGAGATAGGAAGATGATAGATTTAAAGGGCTTTTTAACTTAGGAGAAGAGGAAAGTCACTGTTGTTCTTCAGAAAATAGACTGGTAACTTCAGTTATTTCTGTGAAAGTATTTGTTTTCATGAGCTAAGTATGTTTATATTTTCTCTCATTTGTGTCTTAATATTTGTATTAAGGTTAAACATAGGTTAGAAGACTTAAAAGCTGTATATTTATGTGCATTCCTATGTCTGTGTGCACATAGGTGTATAATCAAATCGTATCATGTAATTTATTTTTTTATAAAATAAAGTTTCATATTTTAATCCTGGCATTCCCTGCAATATTTTAGAACATTTTTTTAAAAAAGCCAAACCTCAGAGTTTAGTTGCAGGAGCATTATACCAGTGTCTTCCACTGCCTCCTTTACCATATTTCTTGGGGAGTTTGGATGGTTATATAATGAAGAGAATAGTCAGGAAATTTCAGAAACTGCTGACAGGAAAAAATGGAGTTTATCAGATGGTGTGATTCATTTGTTAGCTCATGATTAAACTTAGAGACAAGAACTGTAAGCAGCACCACTTCTCAATAAACTGCTTCCTGCAGGTATTTCCAAGTTCTTAAATAAAGAGCGTTAACAGTAATGCTCTTAGTGGTAGAACTGATCAATACTGTAACCTTGCCCACTGTTATGTCTTATGTATTGCCATCCATTTTATGTATGTATATGTGTGCATATATGTACATATATCCACATATATATTTTAGTATTTTATATAGAGTACATACCTTGAGGATCATTGAAACCTTCTCAGTTGCTTTGCAGCATATTTGCCATCATAGCTGAGATACTCTGCATTGCAAAGCACTTACTAAAGAAGGTGTAGTGCACATAATACAAATAAAGTAATATGGTCTGCATCTTATGTACTCTGTATATGATCTATGTGTGTTCTGTAAACTTTTTATATAGTGGTTATTTGTAACAGCATTTCTAGGTTGTGCAGAGGCAGCATATCTGAATATGATAGAGCAATCATGGTAACGGTTTAGGATGACAAGCTAGGCATTATATCATCTCTCAAATTAGTTTATAAAGCTGGCAGTTTCCAATGATGATGAATTTATCTTAAATATTTGTCTTTGATACTCCACCGAGGAACAATTTAGTGCTTATGACGCTGTTCCTGAAATACAACAGAAGTTTTAAATTATGGTTTGGGGAATTGGACATTTTAGGTTTGATATGATTCCAGAGTTTTATTGTGCTTTATTTAGTGTAAAGCTACACTGAAGACTCTAAAATACAATTCATTTTGTAAAACTTGTTCATCTTTGTTGTCTCTGACATAATCAAGCACATTGGATGGAGATATATGGCAGTTGTATAAAACACTTGCTATATTAAATGTATTCCTGGCTTTTCCCAAATAGACTTCTCTTCTCTATACAGTTCTGCAACATGCATCAGTGAACCAAAATTTGTAGTGTTGGTTCGATGTCTTGATATACTCTTTCTTTGTAGGTTTAAAAGAAGTGGAATTGGCTAAAATGTATAAATTCTTTGTTGTCACAGGGAACAAACCAACAAATTAAAGCACATGAAGCCAGCTCAGCAGTGCAGCATGTTAACTTATTGAAAGAGTGGAGCAATGCTCTAGAAAATAAGGTATATCTTCTACTCACTTCTAATTTTCATTGATTTCTTTAAATCATATAAAAGTACTGGATGAAGCATTTTGTTTGTTTGTTTGTTTTTATTTCCTGTTTAACAGCTGTTCAAACAGTACAGCTAAAGCAGTAGTAGGCTCCAAAAGCAGTCAAGCCATTTAGCATATCTGGTTACATTTGTTATAAGAAAATGCTGTGAGAAACTTGGCTTCACAACTCCATATACAAATTTCCTCACTGGTAACTTAATAAAATACTTTCTTCACATTGATAAATACTGCAGTATTAAATTTCCTCTGAGCTGCCTTCTTACAAAAGGGAGGGTTCAGAAAGCTGTGGCAGTGGTATTTGCTGTCATTTTGCTACCTCAGTATTTTTTCCAGAGATAACACTATTAGAAATACCATGTAATAAAAAGGTTATTTATTTTTGTTCTTGCTCTCCAAACTTAATGACCTGAAAAGGTTAATGAAATTAAACATATTGTGACTCACGGGCATGATGATTTCTGCTTTAGCGCTAGACCAGAATGAAGGCCACGTTGCAGTGCTTCCTTGAGACTCCTGCTTTTAGATTGTTTGGGGTTTGGGAGATGCTGGGAGTCGTATCAGTGTCAGCTAGGATCTCATGAATCATTTGAATGACTTTACCATCTGTTCTGCAAATGAAATTTAAGGCTTTGATTTAAAAATACAAAACTTCAGGACGCTCTGTTCTTGAAGAAAGTTTTACATAACCGTTCAAATAATGCTGCTGCTTTTTAGGGGGGAAAGGATCCAAGAATTGCCAAACTATTCTATACAAAGGAAGGTAGAAGAGTCAGGAGCCCCCTCAGATTGTTCTGGAACAAATTAAGTAAGAGTAAGAATTCCAGTGTTAGCTCAGTGGCAGTTTTGATATGTGTGGCTTGTGCCTTGTGTCATCTCCCAGCAGATCACTGGCTCAGATTTAGCAAACACTATCTAGAAAGCATATTCTCTCTTGGCTGACAGTGATCTCTCATGCATGGGTTTCCAGCAAGGTCCTGCAGCTGGAGGAAGTGTAGTTTGAAAGCAGAAGTTAACAGGCACAGCAAAATGTGATTTTGTTCCCAGGACTTTTGTCCCTGGACTGCTTGGTTTTGAACTTCAAGCCATGTAAGGAAGCCACTGAACCTGGGAGAGGCCTAGTCTAGTTTTTTTTTTTTTTTTAGCTAGAATTTTCACTACATGTGTAGGTCTTAGTTTGATGGTCAATAACAACACCTAAGTTTGCTTTTCCACTTGAATCTCTTTGTTAATGTAGGATCTGTATGTTTTTCTGTTGTAACAGACAGAAATTCATATTCTTAGTTCTTTTTTGTTTGGTCTGATGAAAACTATACAATTTGTCATACATCACAGAAAAAAACCCACGTTCCCTGTAGCTTCCAGAATAGATCATGTTCTGCTTTTTGTCAGTGTCTTGAGAGGTGCTTTGTCATTTAAAAAATGCCCAGCAGTTCTATGTTTGTCTCTTATAGAGCTAAGAGAGTATACACTTTACTATTCTTTTGTGTTCCATCTTCGTTTAAATTTTCATCTAGGACATAACTGCTTATCATTGTTTGTCCATTTTTATTTTTTTTTTCTTTTCACTTCCTGCTTTGGAGACTTCTTCCTATTCATAATAAAGAGTTGAATCACTGGAAATCCCAAGATCATGCCAAGTTACCAGAATAGCTAACCACATATCATATGTCAGTGACTTTATTCTAGAGAAGGGTAACAAAATGAATTGTAACTCCTTTGTTATTCTCTTCTTTGAGGGGAAAAAAAAGTAATCAGTGCACTGAAGAACAACAGTGCAAAGTTAACATAGCTGATGAGTATACCAGAAATCTGGACCCTGCTGAAGTCAGTGGTAGTCTTGTTGGTTTCTGTAGGGTCAGGATTTCATTTGGAGTACTCACTGTGTTATATATGGGAGGGGAAAGGAGAAGTTGCCTTTTCCCAGTCATCATGTTCTTTACCAGTGCTTGTGGAGTATGCAAACTGAAAGTCTTCAGAGCTGCAAAGCTTGTGGAAGTTACAAGTTTGGTATTTGAATGGTGCTGCTGGCAAAGAGTAGTAAGAGAAGGTCAGATGTAAAATCTTGAATCAAAACTTGGTGGGGTGAATTAAAACTCAGGGTTTTGTTCACTCTGTGATGACACAGACTTGCAGACTGAACTCCCACAGGTTTTGTAATGTTGGAAATAATGAGTTGAACATAATTTTGTGGCTTTGTCACATTCTCAAAGAAATTTGGTGTAAGCTGTTTTTTTTCGTTATGTGACTTCAGTATGGGACCTGTTTTAATCTGCTTCTTTGTGACATAAAGTTTCTTCCATTCTTTTTTAGTGAGCAATAATAAATAGTAGCTTAGTCTGACAAACTGCTAAGAGCATGGTTTATCCTAGGAATACATCAAATATGACAAGGAAGTAAAGGAAGCTGATTGATGCAGTTTGTAAATAGATGCTGTGTTTCCTTTACCTTGTTTTCTAACTGAAGTTCCAAAGACTTATGCCAAATGCAATTAGACGTCTCCATGTAGTGTTAAAAGATTTCTTGCTCACAAATAACCACCAGACTGCAATGACTGAGTTAGCAGTGACAGTTCTGTGTGATTTAGGGCTGCAGGACATAATTCTTACATTCATACATTCTGTAAAACTGCGTGGAAAATCTCAGTACAAGACTGGCCCACGTTTTTTTAGCTTGTACAAAAATGGAAATGTAATGCTTGTGACACAGAGCGTAACTGCCTTATGATTGGGAGGCCTGGGGAGGAAATGATGACAAAAGGGAATGTAAAGATCACAATTAACTAAAGAACTCTTGATTCATTAAGGAAAAGGAGGATGCCAAAAGAAGTGGCTACTCAGCAGATATGAAATATGTGGGAGGCAAGGGTTCTAGTTTAAATTTAAGCATGTTCTTGAAAATTTTCTGCAGTACCTGGGCATGCATTCCTTCAGCCTGAAAAATGGTTTCTCTCTCTGCACTGGCAAAATTAACTTTTATCTCATTTCTGCTGAGCCTCTTCTGCCAGTTGTTTCCATATATAAAATGCGAATTTACATGTATGCACACGCACACTGCTCTATTGAAGAGTAGATACACACACCTGTTATGGTATCTCTATATTTTTGGACCTCTATCTGATGAACCTGCTGAATGGCTGTGGACTCTGGCAGTCCTTTATCTAGTTTAGGCTACTATAGAGATAGATTGAAATTATTTACCTTTTTAAACAGGCTAGCTTCTTGAGTCTAAGAATGCAGTGACACCTGGGTATTTCAACTATTCCTGAGCAGAGGGAGGGCAGTTAAGGTGGTGGAATTCTCCAGTATTAGCCACATCAGAGGTGGAAAAGGCCTGATCTCAAACAAGCCTTTGTATAGGGTTTTTTGGGAACATGATGCATCCAAGCAATTGGTCTTAATGTGGAATATTTCTCAAGGCTTTCCTATGTTAAAGGTGGTGCCACTTATTATCCATACGTAGTTCTATCTGTGGAACTGGTGAGGTCCAAATGTCATTTTATGTCAAGTGGTTTCTGCATTTTTGCCACTGAAAAATCTTGCCTGGGGATAAATGAGATTTTTAAGGGCAATCCACCACCACAAAGCAACCCCCTTCCCTCGGCCACATTAATGAATATAGCACAAAATACTGTGATGAAGAATATTTACTGTATTACTTTCATCCCCAAGGAGGTATATTATATCATATTCTTCTAACAAGGCTCATGTTTTATAATCAGAATGAGTCACTAATGAATAAATTCATAAAATGTCACTACAGAGAGAGAATATAATCTGCATTCTGCAGCTTTTTAGTCTTTTCTACTAGTAGACACTATCGGATTTTCCTTCAAGTGCATGGATCCCTTCTCTATTCACTCATTTCAGGAGTCTTCATCACCATCACATTCTGTGAAGCCAAGCCAATCCCAGGCAGATGATGTTTTTCCTTAAATTTGCTATAGATCAGGATAGATTGGAGTAGGTAGGGAAGATGAATGTTCCTTCCCCCACTAGCTCCTCAGCTTCTCAGCCTCTCTCTGGCATTGCTTTTCTGCAGGACTCAGGGTCTTTACACTGATCTAGAGCTAAATAGGTTGTTTCTTCCAAACTCCAAGCAACTCCCAAGTCAGGTAGTGGACACCAGGAAGCCAAGCCAGTAAATAACAAAGTGAATAGAGATAAGATGATGCTTAGACACAAGTTCTTTTGCTGTTTATGTATCCCATCTGCACTTTCATTAGCCAAAGTTGTACCAGTACCACATCATGGAAGTGCAAAAGTAGTTATCAGAAAGTTGGGGTTTATTTGTTTATTTGCAAGACATGGAGATAGGATCTCATCCCTTTCATGTGTATAAGATAGTTTAAAACTAACAAAGTTCTATAAACTTTGGCAGGAGTAATTGTAGAATTTTTTCCAGGTGGCCTTGCTCCAGAATGAAAGTTTGGAAAAGAACAAGAGTATACAAACTTTACATAATCAGATTTGTAGCTTTGAAATAGAAATTGAAAGACAGAAGGAAATGCTGCGGAATAATGAATCTAAAATACTTCATTTACAGGTAAGAAATTTAGACTCTCCCAATTAACACAGAAATGGTAGTAGCTTCTGTTCTGTGACTTTACACCTGTGAAGTGAGGAGTTCTAATTATAAAGGGGGGGGAGAGAGTTTACCTTACTATAAAGATATTCTGGTTTTTGTTTTCTAGTCAGTAGCTGGTTTGTTGGAGTAAGATACTTCCACTAAAACACTTCAGTTCCCTTGCCTGTGTTAAAACAAAAACTTCCCTGCTTAAAAGAGGGAAAAGACTGGAAACAAAACTACAGACCTTACCTGAAGAATGATCTTAATTATTTTCTGCTGTGCCACAAATAACTGCTTGAGGAGCTACACTCACAGTGGAGGACAAGATAAAAACTGTCATCATATGTATAATGTATATTTCTTTTCTCTTACTGGTATTTTAAAATGTTAATCAGTCTGCTGTGGAATTAATCCAAACAGTGCAATATATTTTAATATCCTTTTCCCCCCCCCGTATTTCTGCTGTCCTCCTTTTGAGGAAAATGTACCTAATTATTCCTTTGCCAGTAGGTCTGAGTTTCTTATTCTGTGGTCTGAATCAACTGGCCACAAGCCAGTGTCAAACTAGAAATCCTCTGGGTGCTCTAGCATGGTGCTTAGCTCACGCTGAAATGCTTTACTTTGCATTCAGTGCTGACTTGGAATGTGGATGCTGGGAATTTGTATTAGCTTGTGTGATAGTAACCACAGTTAAGGAAACCTCAGGAGGTATTTAGCAAGCTGTCGTGAAGGTATCATTTACACACTATTTTCGTATGTCTGCTGCTACAGTATCAGGTACCTGCTTTAGCATCCACCTTAAAGGCATGTAAATAAAATTACCTTTCTAACCTGCTATTCACTCACGTATTAAACTGGGAATGCTTCATACTCAAAGGATAGAAGTAGCCAAACTAGAATATGGGTAAAATTCAAAAAGTTGAGCTCAGAGCCTTGAAACTTTCACTGTTGGTTTATAAGTATACCTTTTAAGTTTGGCAACAGCAACATTTCTCCTTATAGCACTTATTTCTTTTCATGTTCTGCCCATGTAGTAACCGATTTAGCCTGCCTTAGTCACTGTTATTTGGTCTGATGATAGTCTGGGATATAGCCGCTTGCTTACAATATTGCATTCTGACACAAGGAAGCTAATCCTTGTATGTATTGATATTGCTGATTGAATCTACCAGGAGGTAAGTTAATTTGTAAGCCTGGGGCTTTTGCACATGCTGCCTCAATAGCTAGTGATGAGAGGGGAAATGAAAAAAACTTAGAGCAGAGTTTTTCCATGATTGTCTTGGTGACAGATTGCAATATCTTTGTTTTCCTCAAGCTGTAAGTGTTAGGAAAATCAAATTTCAAATGCTTTATGTTTAGAAAAATAACCCCATGGAACAATGTGGTGGGCAGATTCCAACAGGTGGCTTTTAGGTGGTAATAAGTACTGGAGAAGATGTGTTTTGTGGGGTGTTTTGTGTGTGTTTTTTTTGTTCTCCCTCCCCTCCTCTGCTTTATTACTTCTCACCAGCTATTTTAGTTTAGTTATTTTAAGACAAACTGTGTTTTACAGCTATATCAACCTGATTCCTTCTGCTTACTGGAACTTCCTGGTTCAGTCAGGTTGTTAAGGGCATCCTGGAAACACACTTCAATTTTTTTCCCTGGACAATATGATTAGCCTCCTTCTATTGCCTACTAGGAGCTGAAAGATTTAGTTACATATTGTGAACCATTCTTTTTCTGGGTTGTGTTGAGCGGCCACGGCTATACAACAGCCACAGATATTTCCAGTGTAGAATCAGCCAATTCTGATCTGGACAAGTAATATTTGCTCAATCCCCTGAGCCCTGTGCATGCCAGTAATTTCTTGTATAGTTTCAGTGTTCATTGTCATGTAACCTTCTTTGGCTTGGGAACAGCTGTTTCTCTGAGCACAACTGGCATCATCTGCACTGTGAGGCATTTAACACAAGTAGTGTACATCCATCAAAGGTGTTTGGACCCTGGCAGGAACCTCCACCTTGAGATGTTTTGATTCAGATGAATTTTCTGTATACTAATCTCTAGGGGAAGTGTTCTTACCAAGTGAGTATGATACTTTTTTGACTGCTGTCTTGTGGAAAGGAACTTTGACATCCAATATCCAGTCTTTATTATGAGTATATTGAAGCATAGCAGTAAGCCAAGTCTTAAGCAGAGTGAGGACATGAGGTACTTAAAGGCAAAAGAAACAATGACCTTCTGAATAGAGTTACTTGATTAGTAATAAATTCCTTCAAAGGAGGAAGATGTAGTACCTGTGGTTGCTTTTCTAGTATTTTTTTCAGCTTCTCAGTTTTGTTCTGTCAAATGCAGCAGAAAGATCCATTAGGAGCATCTGAAAGAGAGAGAACTGCAAATATTCTTCAGTTCCTCATGACATTTTCTAAATTCTTTTAGTAATAATAGTGCTAAAATTCTCAAAATGGATTATTAGACATACCAAACAAAGACTAGATGAAAATTAACATTGAGAAGAGCCCTCAGTGGTTTTTACCAGGCATATAAGTCTGGATTAATGATCTGGAGAGGTCAGTTGCTGGAATAAAAAGTGCATGCAGAAAATTGATATCTACTTGAAAATTTATGAGTACAGTCTGAGACATCTGTGTGCTTTCTAATGGAGTAATTAGAGTGAAATTCTCCACTGCTGCATTAAATTCAGATTTAGTACATTGGTAGCTCCCAGCATGAGGGCGGTTGACTCCCTGTAGGGTAAAAAGACAGAGATCCCACTGCTTTTTAAAAATGGAATACAAGTCTAATTCTAATTATTCAGTATCTCTTGAATCCTCATGAAGAGGTACAGGACATAAGATACTACGTTTGCCAATATGTAGTTGAAGCAGCTAAAAACCAGAATTAGTTGGGTATGTACAAAGGTAGAATGTTGCACACAGGTTGATGGAGAGAAGTTGGTCCATAATAAAAACTTCTGGTAAACTTCTCGCAGAATCACAGAATGTTAGGAGTTGGAAGGGACCTCCAAAGATCATCTAGTCCAACCCCCCTGCCGCAGCAGGATTCACTAGATCAGGTCACATGGAAGCGTGTCCAAACGGGTTTTGAACATCTCCATAGAGGGAGACTCCACAGCCTCTCTGGGCAGTCTGTTCCAGTGCTCTGGCACCTGAACTGGGAAGACACTTCTACCTGTATTCCCATGGAATCTCCTATGCTTCAGCTTGCAGCCATTGCCCCTTGTCCTGTCGCTGGGCTTCACTGAGAAGAGCCTGACCCCATCCTCCTGACACCCCCCCTTCACATATTTAAAAGCACAGATGAGATCACCCCTTGGTCTCCTCTTCTCCAAGCTAAAGAGACCCAGCTCCCTCAGCCTTTCCTCATCAGGAAGATGTTCCAGCCCCTTCATCATCTTTGTGGCTCTGCGCTGGACTCTTTCCAGCAGTTCCCTATCCTTCTTAAACTGAGGGGCCCAGAACTGGGCACAGTATTCCAGATGAAGCCTCACCAGGGTAGAGTAAAGGAGGGAAGAACCTCTTTTGACCTACTAACCACACCCCTTCTAATACACCCCAGAAACCATTGGCCCTTCTGGCCACAAGAACAGCTTACAATTCTTCTGCATCTTTACCACTTTGGCAGTTCATATAAAAATAGCTTTAGTTTTGTTTGATATAGTGTTAGTGCCAAGAGGTCCTAACTGGAAATCAAAGCATCTCTGTGTGAAGAACTGTACAAACCCATGACCATGTTTATTCTTCTTGTCTTGGAGAGTTCATGTTTTGTGTGAGTAGAGGAAAAAGGCAAGACTTGGGCACACCTGGAGTTTACTTTTGCATGTTGACTGGGAACTAATGGCAAAATCTTTTGGCTCTGCTCTTAACGTTAATTTAGACCATTCCATGGTGTGTTTCCTTTTACATGTATAGCTAACAGCCCTTAGCTATTTTATTTTCTAATTACCAGGAGAGAGGGGCTGACTGTGTTGGTAGCTGATGATTAGTATGTCCAGGCAAGTTGCTTAATCTGTTTAAGAGGACTCTGCATTTATGATTCAGCACACAGCTTCCCTTTGCAAAGTCATCCTTTTGCAAGAGAGATTTATAAGCTTGTTTTAAAAGACCAGACTAGAAGTAAATAGTTAATCTTGAAATACGTTACTCAGTGCTTTTGAGACACAGCAAAACACTCCTAGAACATGATTTTGCTAGCTGACTTACCATATTGACAGCCTTCAGTTAATCATGACAGACTTTTAGTGTAACTGAAACCACATGATTAAAAGCAAATGTCTAAAAGGGGAAATGAAGGTTGCATGAGGCAGAAGGATTTTCCCCTTTAGTGGGGAACATTGAATCTACATGGTTAATGCAAAATAACTTTTATTTTCTTGTTTTCTACTCAAGTGCTACATTTTTCTAAGTGAAAAATCATCTTTATGCATGTTGGCACTGTATGATGGTAGACTCTAAACTTAGATTTGGAATTTAACTGTAGGTGGTAGCAAAAGTAGTTTCTTTTCTCAAACATTTGTGTTATCATTTGAACTTCACAACTGATTATGGGGTTCTGGCTAAAATTCCTGCTCGTCCAAATTAGCTGTGATGACATGAAGTGCTATGTATTTCTTTCATCAGATTTGAGGTAGACTGGGAAATATGTTCTCCTTTATCTGTGTCACATACTGAGGTGCTTGCAATGTTCCTGTTTCAGAGAGTATCAGCCTTTCTATATATTTTTTTTTCTTGAGTATTTCATACCTTTCCAAAATCAACTGTGTTGTTTGGGGGTTTTTGTTTGGTTTTTTTTTTCTTTTTGTTTTCTTAAAAAAAGACTCAACCAGCAAACACCTTCAGGACATGTGGCTTATTCAACTTAGGAAGAGTGGACATTTCAAAAGTGCTTAAGGGGACAGAAGTGGTAGCGTTGCTAATGCTCTTGAAGGCTTCTGCTATGGTTATGGGCACATAGTAACTTAAGCTTTGGTAAGTGATTTATGTGAGCTTGCAGCTTGCTAGTGCAACTGTAGCTGCACATATATGTACTCCTGCTCCATGTGTGCAGGAGTGCTGAAGGATAAATGCATGCACATGAGCAGCCACTTGATTCACACCGTGGTGAGTTGTTGTGCCCATACTTTGTTGCTTAAGTACTCAGACTGAAACCCAGCAAGCCCATAATATCAATATAGAGACATTTAGAATCTTTTTCTTGCATTGAAGGGGTTTAAAAAAAAAAATAGACGAGCACACTAACAATTCCTTTTTTTAAACAATTGTGTGGATACTTCTGATAGTGCTCTAATATTAATACTGATTCAGCACTGAAGTCTTTTACAAGTGTTCTAATAAATACTTGAGCTATTCCTTTTAAGTCTCAAGCTTTGTGTTATTAAGATATTTGACATAAGTGAGACTTGTTTGTATTGGAAATCCATTTTATTGTCAAAATAGAATCCTTTAATTTGCATAAGTTAATAACTTTTCGTTATTTTAACTCATGACTTACTGTTTTCTGAAGCGAGTGATAGACAGTCAAGCAGAGAAACTGAAAGAACTGGACAAAGAAATCCGTCCCTTCCGACAGAACTGGGAGGAGGCTGACAGCATGAAGAGCAGTGTGGAATCCCTCCAGAACAGAGTGACTGAGCTGGAAAGTGTTGATAAAACTGCAGGGCAAGGAGCTCGAAATACAAGTAAGTGTAAGCACAATGGACTGAAGTATTTGGCTGTGCTGGGAGAAAAATGGTGTCCTCAGAATGGCACCTCCATCGTGATCTTTATGTGGAAGCATCAATACTGCTGATTATTCTGATTTTTGAATAGGAAAGTGGATAATTCCCTTGTTTATGATGTGGCATTGCTTCCACACTGTTTATTTAGGCTTGATTCTTGTCTTTTATTTTGTTTTCTTGACCCTTGTCTTGATTACAGTGTTAGTTTATTATAGTTTCTCAATTGATCTTTGACAGCTAATAGCTTTCAGCAGCTTCTTTACACAGGATCACACAATCACAGAATCATTTGGGTTGGAAAGGACCTCCAGAGGTCACCTAGTCCAGTCTTGGTATTTTGACAAGTCTTCTTTTATTACTCTTCTCCCCCATGAATGGATCAGCAGTATGGTTATCCACCTTAAGCCAGCTATCCAGATATCTGTTGCAGAGGTGTATTTGATCCGAAGAAAACTGTGACATCTGTTTGAGAATGAAGTTATTGTTGTGCTTGCTGAATAAAGTGAACACTTGAGTTTACCAAGATAGTGTAGATAATATGTAATGTTTAAATGATTAGGGCAAAGAACTTAACATTTAAATAGATCTGCATAAAACAAACCTGCCTTATGAAGTAATCTACTTCTCAATATTGTTTGTTGGCCAATTTTGCCAGTGTGCAAAGGCACAGTAACATTTTCTTGTGAGGGAAAGGGGACATTACAAACAGCCCTCCCTCCAAACTAAATATTTGACCACATAATACAGAGCTAAGCTTGAATTTTCTTTTGAAGGTTCTTTTGTGATTAATTTTGGACATGGTAACAGCACTATATTTTTGAGACAAGTGGTGTCTGAGAAGAATACTTTGAGTAATCAGTGATGCTTCTGAACTTCAGAGGGATTATATAGGAAGTGTGCCCACTTCCAAGGTCTTCACTGCTAATAACAATCTACAGATAATGCTTCAAATTCTCCTCTTAAAAAACAGAAGCCTCCATAGTTACATTGTTTAGTGACCAGACAAAATTCATGTTTGATGATTTGAGTATTTGACTTTTCTGCACATGTGACTAACACCCATATTTGTAAAAACCCCAGTTAACCTAGATAACCTGCCAGATGCCAAACTATCATCTGTAGAAATCGCTTCATTAGCAGCCAAATACACTTTGTCTCTTCAGGAGGAAAGTGTTTTCATATACAATAGCAGCACTGTCAATTGATTTTTACAGTCTTTAGGAAAAAAACCCACTTTTCTTGCCCTATCCTTCTTGTTTTCCTCCAGGCCTGCTGGAGACACAGCTGAGCAGACATGACCAGATGCTGAGTGTTCATGATATTCGTCTGGCTGACATGGATCTCCGGTTCCAAGTTTTAGAAACTGCAAGTTACAATGGAGTGTTAATTTGGAAAATTCGAGATTATAAACGTCGGAAGCAAGAGGCAGTCATGGGGAAGACTCTGTCCTTGTACAGCCAACCCTTTTATACTGGGTACTTTGGCTACAAGATGTGTGCCAGGGTTTACCTTAATGGAGACGGCATGGGAAAGGGGACGCACTTGTCACTCTTTTTTGTCATCATGCGTGGAGAATATGACGCTTTGCTTCCTTGGCCGTTCAAACAGAAAGTGACTCTCATGCTAATGGATCAGGGACCGTCTCGACGCCACTTAGGAGATGCTTTCAAGCCAGACCCAAACAGCAGCAGTTTCAAGAAGCCAACTGGAGAAATGAACATTGCATCTGGCTGCCCAGTCTTTGTGGCTCAAACTGTTCTAGAAAATGGAACGTATATTAAAGATGATACTATTTTTATTAAAGTCATAGTGGATACATCGGATCTACCAGACCCCTGACATACGATGGGGGAGGCGGATTGCACAGAAGACGACTCCGTTTGGGGGTTTTATATCAGTTTGTCTTCAGTCAGAGGTCCTAAAGCTCACAGAACCACCTTGTGGAACAGATGGAAGAGTTTGAAGGCATAACTGAATAGGGTCCAATTGCGAAAGTAGCAACACATTTAAGAAATCATACCATGGTATATTTTTTAATAGAACTAGCAACACTTAAGCTCTGAAGAATCACTTATCCCTCATGAGGATAATGATTATGGTCAGAGAGGATTTTTTTTTTTAACTTATTAATGATCTAGTCAATTGGAGGTGAAAAGACATATACAGTATGTGCTGAATAAATTACTGACTTTTATTTCTTTAAGCTAGAATACAAAAACAAAAAAACCCCTTCACATGTGGGCTAGCTGGAAATTGTCAGCATGTTAAAAGAAGAAATGATGAAGTAATGTTGCAATTATGATATTATTTGAAAAACTGAGGTGCAATCTTGTCTGAAATATAGTATATTGTCTTTTTAAGGCCTCATCTGGTCTCTGTTTTAATAATTACTTTGTCAGAAGATCTTGGAAAAGTATCCATGTCTTCTCAAAAGTATCTGAATCAAAATCATATTTTTATTTAAAGTTCTATTGTTACAAGAAAACATTTTATTTTAAAACTGTTGATAGACTGATATTTCTTGGAAGAAAACTAGAAGATATCAAACACTGGTTATCACTTGTGATAGAAAAAAAACTATTCAATTCTGTTATTTCTCTTTAGAAATGTAAACCTACAATATATGTCGTAGTTAATGACACTATTTCAAAATTACAGAAAAATCACTCATGGATGCTGTGCATCATTATCAGATTTATAATTGTTTTCACCCTAAAATAGGGCATTTGTTGAACTTTGGAGTTCTAAACGGAATCCTGTACATTTTTTAAAGTTCTGCCCCATGCTTTCCAACCAAGCTATATATGTTGCACATTATGCTGTCAGCAGTATATAGTCTTTTCAGTATTGGGGAGGAGGTTTAGCGCTGAAAAAAAGCCTATATGTTTGTTCTGTACTAGCAGCCATTGCTTCTTAAGGACAAATAAGCAATGTCTAAATATAGTGATGGTGGCTTGCATGCATACATGTGCCTTAGATGTGCTGTGCTGCTTATAAACCATAGCTTTTTATTCAGATTAATTCTGATATCTGAAATGGTAGTTTAATTGGACTTCAGGCATAATGTTTAGCCTTGTCTTCAGAGCCCTTAGGTACCTTGCGATGTACAAAATAGAAGCCAAAGCCCATTTCTTTGGCCTCTGGAGCTTCTGTGGCTCGGCCATGGTGGAATCCATCTTATTCAGGTGCCAAAAACGTTATGCTCAGTGCTCCTATGGAGCTTGGATTAGACAGTCTCCATGGCCAGTGTGAAGGCAGGCGACATTTCTGCTCTGATGCCTGTAGTTGTAAGGTGGCATCACTTGAAACGGACCCATGTGAGAACTCTGTGGGGCTGTGAATGTATGTGCTCGTGACAGCTTTTCATAGCAGATGAGCATCCTAACTGGGAGTGCATGGTCTTCTTTCTTACAACAGCCTGAACTGTAGTGGAAAGCATTTGCTAGCACTGAAACATGCTGATTGCAGCCTGCTGTGTTCATCTGCTTCTGTTTAATAGCCTGTGACAAGCAAGTCTAGAGACATAGCCTGACTGTGGTGCTCTTTAAAATCCAAGAACTGCTTAAGCAGAGCAGACTTGCACCACAGTTTTTAGCCTTTGTGGGCTTGAAAGAAAGCATTGCATCTCGGCCTTTAATGTCAAGTTGTATAAGTTTTGTGCTTTTTGAGGCATAGTCACAATTTTTGTCTTAAGGTGCAGTTGAATTCACGCCTTTGTATTTCAGCTTGCCTTTGCCATTGTCTTTTTTGGCTGTGCCTTCACACACAGTGCCTGCAAGAAGTATTTATGAATATACAATGCATGCTAAGTGGTCTTCATGGGTTTTCCAGGCACCTGCTAGAATACTGCCTGCTGCTGGCTGTCGCAACCGTCAGCAGCAACTTGTCTTCCTTTTCTTGCCTTCCGTTGTCCGGGTACTGTACTCCCTTTATGGTACATAGCTGTCAACAGGTGCAAGCTCAAATATGGAGGCATGCGCTAGCATTTAATTTGTAGCGCAGCAGGAGGACGCTCTGCGCAAGAGATAAATATCTATAGATATACCCACATCTATATATCTTTAGATATAATTACATGGCACTTGCAGTTTTATGCAGGGTGCATAAGCAAACCCATCACTTAACGCTTTAGGGCGGAGGTTCGCTCAACTTGTGTCATTTTAATACTTGTGAATGTGGGCAGCTGAGCTTTTGTGTTTGTGCATCACAGAATTTTACTGAAAACAGGATTCCCAAGTGGAAATGTCCAAAGGACTCTCCTCCCATTGCTAATGCATGTCTTGTAAACTTAAATGAAACCGTTTGGCCATCTCAAAACAGTTTATATCCTGTTTCAATCTGGGACTTGGAGGAGATTTCTAGTATAAGCAGGGCCCAGCATATTCTGCAGATTTGTGACTACAGTTTCTAACTCCTGTGACAGAATTGTGCTTCTAAATCCAGGCTCTTTAAAAGAGGAGGAAAAAAGTGTTTCCAGCCTTTGTGATTGAAAGACAACTTTGAAACGCTCAAAAAGTGTAAACTAATAGGGAAGTCTTCCTGAGTCTGTGCACAGCCTAAACTAGTAGCTTTAAGAGATCTGAATATCTCCTCTTAGTGGGATATTGACTCAGAAACTTCCTAGAGAAGTTTGAATACGAACACTGCTAACTCTATTAATGCCAATCACTGTAGCAGAAACATCCGTCACTGTTGTATTTCACAGATCTCTATGCTGCTTTCCACATCTCCCAAGTGCCAAAAGCACCAGCTGCCAGAATCTTCAGCTTCACTTGGGCAGCTATAATGCAGTAATGTGCTGTCGATATAAAAATATTTTTGCATATCTGCTTTTTATCACAGTTAATAAAACGGAGGCCTACTGCACTTCTTTTTTAAAACTACATGAAGCTGCCAGAGAATTTCCAGTTTGCCAACCCTGCGTACTGTGAAATCCAGGATCTTGCTACACAAGCGTAGACACCGCCTGCTGTGGAATACCTGAAGCCTTGACTGTAACACCCCTTTCTCTGCAGAACTCATGGGCCATCTCTGTAGAGTTCTTACTGTGTACATAGAAATCGGTTTTCTCTGCTTTCCAGCAAGGAGTATGTAGCATTTTGTGAAAACAAGGCCACTGTATATTCTCTAAATTGAAAGGAAAAGATACCTGGTGCTTTACTCAACACTTTAGATCATTCAACTTTTTCTCTCATCATTGAAATACCTTTTATCCTTTTTCTCTGTATGTTCCTGTCCCAGATATCCAAAGTTTTCTAGGGAATGTCTGTTCAAAGTGATCCGTTGGGCGACAGTCTGCCCCCACATATGCTCTTGAATCCCAGCTAACTCCTTTGGTGTGCCAGTATTGCAAGAGTGTCACAGAGCATTTACATTGCTTTGAACGGGGTTTCTTCAATGGAACCTTTTTTTTTTTCCTTCTGCTTAGTAATACTTAGCTGTACACCACTGAAGTCTCTTGCTGGTAATCTTTCTTAACAATGACACTCCAAGTTACGTACAAGCCTTTTCTGTTTCCAGCTTTCTCTAGGGAGATTCCAGTGTGTGACAATCTGGATGTTGCCCTTTTTGTACGCTCTTTGGCAGGGGGTGAGTGCATCTGTTACCTAGAAAGTCTTGAATTCTAAACAGGATGAAACTATTTGGGTGTTTAAAGACCAACCTGCAATTATGATGCATGACCACGTCTGCATTGCTTCTCTGGTCTAATTAAAGGGGTCTTGTTTCAGTTACTGTCTACATGGTACACCTTCAACTGCTGACTTAACAATATGCAATGTTGATTTCAGCTTTGTACTGTGAATGTTCTTCTTCACAAAGAGAAAGTGCAATAGGAAGAGAATGATAGGTGGCATATTTTTGGCAGAGAAAAAAAAAAAGTGGTGGGTAACACGCTAGCTTTCTTATAAATATGAAGTACAGTTTGTTTCCTTTTCCTGTGGGTTTTCCTACTTGGAAAAGGAAAGTTGAGGATGCATACCTGTTTCTGTGCCTGGTGAATTTCTCAAATGCAAAGGTAATAGAGATTTGTGTTAGTTGTAATTGAAGTGTTGAACCCATGAATATTATTGTATCGCTCACGTTTCTCAGCTTGCTGCAGTTAGGGCTCGTTGAGGTGGAGTTTAAAAGCTACCACCTATTTGTATCTGTATTCCATCATGTGGGATAGGCATTTTGCCAACAATGCAGAGTTCCTGTTACTGTTTTGTTTCGTTTTTAAAACACTGGTGCTGTTTGGTCCAAGACAGAGAAGCGTGTGGGGAGTAACAAAAAAAGTTGCCTGCACCATAGAAGAGTGAAAAATGTGACTGCAGTATTGATGCCTTGATATGATTTAACTATGCAAATATACAAATAGGTGAGGGGAAAAAATTTTTGGGTTGCATGCCTAATCTCTTAATTTTTGCTCTGTAAATGACTCATACGTGTGTAGGTACATACATGTACACACAGACATGCATGCACATATATATGCAAAGTCTTTTCTTTATGTAGAAGTGATGAAACAAAACCCTTTCCTCCAACTTATACTTGATCAGTTGGTGCAAATATAACTTACTGCTGCTAAGGGAGGATCTTGGCTAAGGACAGACTTTGGATTCACAACTTTCAGTTTTGAAAACCTGTATATAGCAAACAGTTTGTTTAGCCTTTCTGAAGACCTTGGAATCTCATCTAGGACACATGTCCTTCCTCTTATTCCACTAATTTGGAGATTCTTGTGTTTTAAACAGACATAGGGATGGGCAACTTGTTAATTACAAATTCTTTCATTTGGGTACAAAAGATAATCAAAAGCAGCTGGACCTCTTCCTGGAATTCCTATCCTGTTCAGTCAATACCTCTCTATTCTGGTTGACCTAGAAATTATAGCTGCTGCAATAAAAATGATTGGTTTGGGAATTCAGTCTGAGAGTAGTTTTTAGTGCTGTGTACAGTGTAGGAAGTGCTTTGCATCTGCGAACACGTTCTTCTTGCAGCAAGTGCTAGTTGTCTTTTCTGGAAAAAGGAAGTCAAGGATGCAATGGAAAGTGACTTCCTGGAGTCACAGAAGGAGTCTCCTGGAGCCAGGACTGAATGAGAGGTTCCAGTTCTCTAGTGTTATCTTCAGATCACTAGGGTTTACTTTTTTAATCCATTTGTCCCTTAAAGGAACTGAAAAACAAGTTGACATACCTTAAAGACCCACATCAGGACAGTAAGGGCTAGAATTAAAATACAAGCTGTCATGATTTGGGGTTGTACATGTATGGTAGCCCAGAGGTTGCTCACTACTTGGTGGTGCTTTGCGTGGCCTGCAGAGTGGAAGGCCAATGCAATGTGTCAGTGTGAATAATAGCAGCAAATGTGTGTCCTGCTGTGTTTGTTCAGAATCACCCAACAAATAAGTCTTATTGGATGCTCCCTTTAACTGAGAATGGAGAGCACCATTCTAAAGTAAAGTGGGTTCATCTTTGTTCTACCAGCCTGTAGCGTGACGAACCATTTCTTTCTTGTGGGGCTTTCTCCTTTTTTCCTTTAAACCAAACTATGGAGGGCTTAATTGTTCTTTCCTGCCTCTTAATCCAAACCTTTGCTGAGAAGCACCAGATAGAAAGGTTGTGGAAAACTTTGGACTGCTGATTCAGGGACATCCTCTTAACATTTAGAGGAGTAGAGATATACAACATGTAAGGGATATGACTATTCCTATTTCTCTTCTAATTTATGGTCAAGACTGCAGCTTCTGTCTTCCATTTCATGATGTTAGTGTAGATATTAGGCTGTGTTTGGTTTTGGTTTTTTTTTTTCCCCTCCAAGTTAGGATTAGTTCCTTAGGGTTCAGATAATTCTAAATTTCACAGAGAAGCACCTGAACCAAAATCCTGGATCCAAACATCGCAGACTTGATGTAGAATTCAAATCTGGATCCTGACTCTGTGGCTTACTAACCTACCCATTTAGGGAAGGGTTTGTTGTCTCTATGTGGTGTTTGTGTTTTCAGTCCTTTGGAACTAAGCTTTTAATTTGGTTGCCAGTTCTGCAAGGACTTTTTAACTTCTTAGCGATGCCGGTGTTCACACGCTCCATTGCTGGCAGTGCGATGCGTAGTGATAAAATTTGACTCTGTCTAAGGGTTACTGAGATAAACCAGCATTATCATTCGTAAAGGTCATTCTCTTGCATAGTGTTCTGAGCTTTGGATTTGAATATAGCTCGCCTCTGAAAGGACACATCTTCCAACTATGACCTGCATCACTGGCAGAGAGTTGTATAATCTGTACTTGTGGAATGGGAAGGTACAAGCTTCCATTGTTGCTGATGCATCATGTGATCCATCTGTTTTGTTGTTCTTAGAGCTGTTGTTTGGTTTGTGTATTTTTTTTCAGTTTTATAGAAAAAAAAAAAAACAACAACAGAGGAAGTTCAGGATTTTTTCTACAAGGTATAAAACTCCAATGGTTTAGTGGTAACTAGAAAGCTGTGAAAAATACCCTATTAGGAGATAATGGGCTAAACTAATAGGTCCATTTCTCTTAGACAAGTAGGATAACCTGTAAGATGCATGGAACAACGTAATAATCAGGAAAATTAAAGCTGACATTTGTTTCCAAGAAATTCTGTAAGAAATATCTAGAAAAAGACATCAGTGATTGAGAATAATGTACAAATCGATGTGTTTGAAACTTGTGTATCCATTTCTTTAATCTCATACTCTTCAGTGAACGGTACACTTGTGTTCAGTTTTATGATCAAAAACAAAGACCAAAGAAGGCCAACCTCATTTGATTGTGTATATTCTGCCTGTCTTAATTATCAATACCTGTAAGGATACAGTGCAAGTGATCTGGTAACCAGTGGTTCTCGTCCTTTTCTTTTAGGGGGGAAAAACAACTTTAAAATGTATAATTTATTGCTCAGCAATAACCATGTTGTTAAAAAAATAATAATAAAATAAAAAAATTAGCAACATGTCTTAATTTCCCAATAGCATTATTCTATGTTGTATTTCAGTTTATTGTATATTGTGTTTTTGTATTTATTTGTGTTTGGAGGTCTTGCTATGTCTTTTTGTGTTTAAATGCTAATAAACAAGGACAGTGTGTAAGAGTGTAGAATGCCAAACTCTGAAATGCTAAACTGTGTTATTAAAGGAAAAATAAATCTAAGTAGGAAATCATATTTTTAAAAAAACCAAACTGGTGTGTTGAATTTGAATGACTGCTGTTGACCTCCAAATGGCCAGGGTGCTGCTTTGCTCTTCTCTGGTAAGTTGGTTATTCAGTGCTTTACCCTTATACACCTGAGGGACCTTTACTGTGGCATTTCCCTTCCTCTTCACAGGAAACTTGCCCTAACTTCTGTCAGAGTCCTATTTTCCATGCGATAACTCCACTGGAATAAACAAGGTAATGGTATTATCCTAATGTCAGTGTTAAGAGTCCTTGTGCAAATAGAGTAGAAATAATTGAAATGGCTTTTTGTGTGTTTGTGGTACACTGCTTTCCCAAAAAGGTGTGGGAGAGGAGAGACTGAGTGGCTTGAATGTCTGAAAATTATTTTGTTTTTCTTCTTCTCCAGTGTCATTAGTGACTTTTCTCAAGTCAGAAATGCATGTGTTTGAAATCATGGAACACAGTGCAGTCTGTAGAAGCAGCACACTGTTTTGAAATGAGTGAAGCAATATTTCTACCACATGTCAGATTCCACCTGGTGATGAAAAACCCTGATCCTCATGGGTTGTGTGTGAAGCATGTCACTTCTACTGAGCACGACACTGATGTGTCTGTCCGTCTGTTTCTTCCCTCCCACCCTTTTCTTACTGAAATTCCCATTTCCCCTCTTTCACGTCACTGCAAGGGTCATACTGGGGTTAGCAATATGGGGATGTCCTGCTAGTGCTCAGAGGCAAGACTGCGGTGTCTCAGCAAAAGCCACTACTGTGCTGCTGGCACCTGAACATGAGCACCAACGAGCCAGCTGGTAGCACGGAGTAAAAGTGCTGGATGGCAGAGAGACTTCTCTTGATAAAATGGGCACACCAGAGAAACAGGCAAATGCAGGAAGGTGAGCACATCGAGTGGGGAAGGGTGGCTAGGAAATGCTGACCTCACCATGTGCAGGATGTGCTGAGGTGGATGTTCCCTTCTGCTGCTGAGAGCAGTCACTGGTAAGTGCCTCTTCGGGTACTCTGGCATCCTCTGCCCTGCTCATTGCACTTCCCACTTGTAGTCCCACAGCTGGCACTCGAGGCTGCACTGCCTAGAGCTCTTCACATCTCGCTGTGGAGCATGAAAAGATGGTGAACTACATGTCTTCTCGATGGAGTGGGTTACCTTCAAGCAGAGCCCTCAAGCCTTTGCTGTCCCCTGAGCTGCTCATCTTGCCAAATGTTTTTGCTTGGTGCTGCTCAGACATGACACTTGTGTCATTACAGTGCAGCAGGATAGGTGGAGAGGAAGCAAACTGCTTTAAATTTGAAGGCAAACACCTATTGTTTTCTCCACCTCCCTGCTCCTCCTTTTCCAGCAGTGAATCATAATTGAAATGATACCATTGCAGGCAAGAATGAGTCTTTTTATAGAAAGTCTCTTTGTGACAGGTCACAGAAGGTGACTGGCAGCTTTGTGGCATGCTTTCCTCCACCAGGCAATACATTGTTTAGGGTGATGGGAGCAAAGTGCCAGTTTGGGGAGAGCAGAGCAGCTGGGGAGCGTGGGGTGAGGACCTGTCCTAGTCTACAGAGGGTGCTGTGCAGACACGTACATTGCCCAAGCCTGGACCAGTTGCTGGGGACATCTCTCATAAGAATTGCAGGGGGATTTTTAAAAATCTTTCTGAAGTTTTCCAAAATTTCAAGCTTTGGGTTTGCTTAGTGTCTGGTAAGGAGAAGCACTTTGTGGTCCTGCAGATGGACCTATCTCCAGCTCTCTGGGATGGCCTGTATTGGTGTGAACAACTCCTGGAATTGTTTGAGGAAGCAGGAAATATCTAGTGGTCAAAACAAGTGGTGAAAGAGGTGATTTTTTGCCTGTCCTTCCCCAAAGCAGGTTTTCCAGGAGTCAGTTTTGCAGTTCCTTCCTGCATGCCTAGGTTGAGTCCTGGACACTGTTGCCATCGAGTGACATGTCTGGCTTGTCCTTGTTCAACCAAAAGAGGTGATAACCTAAGTGTCTTTCCCTGCCCACTTTGGTGAAGATGGCAACTGGGGAGGTGAGGCCACCCAGCCCTGCTCCTTTGGGTGACCTCTGGCAGAAGGGAATGTTGGACCCCCAGGTCATGCTCTTGTGTGTAGTCTTCCAAGAGCTGAGAGCTGAATTCTCACTGGCCAGGCTGGCAAACAAAGAAAAGAATCTGGAGCCTGGCTTCCCGTGGGCTGCAAATTGGGTTAAGCAGTGTTTGGCCACAGCTGACAGGATCAGTTGCAGCTGGTGGAAATGTGTGTTTTGACAGCATCTCTGTGGTGATTAGAGGCAGGAGTTGTTTGCAGACATTGCCATGGACACTAAATAGCTGCTTTGTGCCCACACAGAAGCTCCCACAAAAGAGATTCTTTGGATCAGCCCTGGTTGGTAGAAATGGCATCTGTCTCAGTATATGACACCCAGTTGGGTGGGAATGTTGATGTGCTTGAGGGTAGGAAGGCTCTGCAGAGGGATCTGGGTAGGCTGGATCAATGGGCTGAAGCCAGTGGGTGAGGTTCAACAAGGCCAAGTGCCAGGTCCTGCACTAGAGTCACAACAACCCCCCACAGTGCTACGGGCTTGGGGCAGAGTGACTGGAAAGCTGCCCAGCAGAAAAGGACCTGGGGATGCTGATTGATAGCCAGCTAAACATGAGCCAGCTGTGTGGCCAAGAAAGCCAACAGCATCCTAATTTATAACAGGAAAAGTGTGGCCAGCAGGACTAGGGAAGTGGTTGTCCCCCTGTAATCGATGCTAGTGAGGCCACAGCTCAAATACTGTGTTCAGTTTTGGGCCCCTTACTACAAGGTCATTGAAGTGCTGGAACATGTCCGAAGAAGGGTGACAAAACTAGTGAAGGGTCTAGAGCACAGGTCTTCTGAGGAGCAGCTGAAGAAACTGGGGCTGTTTAGTCTGGAGAAGAGGAGGCTGAGGGGAGACCTTATCTCTCCCTACAAGTATCTGAAAGGAGGTTGTAGTGAGGTGGGGTTCAGTCTCTTCTCCCAAGTAACAAGCAATAGGGCAAAAGGAAATGGCCTCAAGTTGTGCCAGGGTAGGTTTGGATTGGATATTAGGGAAAACGTCTTCAGCAAAAGGGTTGTGAAGCATTGGAAGAGACTGCCCAGGGAAGTGGTTGCAGTCACCATCTCTGGAGGTGTTTAGAAGATGTGTAGATATGATGCTTAGGGGCATGGTTTAGTGATGGACTTGACAGTGTTAAGTTAGGGGTTGAACTCCGTGATCTTAAAGGTCTTTCCAACCTAAACAATTCTGTGATTCTATACCTTGTGCCACCAGCCAGTGGGAGTTCAGATGAGGCATGAGCCTGTCCCCAGCCATTGCCCCTTCAGCAGTTGTCCTAGGAGTAGATAGTGGTGGCACTCTGTCCTTTGAGGATAACAAAGAAATCTTACCCAAGTGCAAGGGCTTAGTCAAGTAGGCTGGCTAAAGTTTCCAGCAGAGTGTGGGCTCTGGAGCTGGGAAACAGGCCTGGTTGCTACAGATGTAACTCTTCCATTGTGGTGGTTCTTCCACTGCAGCTTGGCTGGTCAGAGGGCTGCAGGGAGAGCATGTGTGAGTTGGGGGCAATTGCCCACCTCAGGGACTGGTGCTCACAACTGCCAGCCCTTCGTACCATTGGGCTTAGCACAGGGCTCCCTTTCCAGTCACAAAGTACCAGGACTGTGGGCTTGTGTGGGAGGAGACATCCCTTGTGTTGCAGGCTGCCACTGTTTTAGGCAGCTAGAAGAGATTCAGTTGTAGGACAGGGAAATTCAGAGAGGTGCTGTATGTCACTGAAAGGCTTTAGGAGGTTACTTTGCTGACTAGCTAAGGGGAATGGTGCTTCTGGCTTTGTTACTGGTTTATAACTCAGTACTGGTAGGTCAAGCATCTTCTGTGCACTGTTTTCCCCTCTGTTGCGGCAATGTGCTATCCCTCCTGAGGGCTATCGTGGGCAGACAACACTGGGGCACCAGTGGTGGCTGGTGGCAAGGAGTTAAATCATCCCTGCATCAAAGCAGATGTTTTCATTTCTGGGGACTGAACTCTGCTTCAGTTTCTTCTTTCCATGTAACTGCCTGTTCCAAATCTCAGTGCTATGCAGCCTTCTGTTGTACCTGCCTGGCCCTGGGATGCAGCAGTACCTCGGGGCAGAAGCAGTTGCAGAACCAAAAGCTGGGTGGGAGAGGAGCATGCTCTGGCCCCAGGGAGAGACTTGCAGCAGGGACCAGGTTATTCTGCTCCACTAGTCCCAGCAGTAATGCTTCAGTGAGTAGCTGTCCCCAGTAACACAGGTTTTGCTGTGATTTCTGTAATTGCCCTGCCCCATCCTACCCTAATGCTGGAGCAGGGAAGCAGGGAATGTCTATCCAAGGGCAGGATTTCACAGGCCCATTGATGAACCCAGGGCAGATCAGGTATTTTGGATCTCTGCCTGTTTGTCAGATGAGTCTTGGCTCACTTCAAATCAAACAAGTATCAGCTTCAGTGGGACTAGAGCTGCTGAGCAGCTGAAATGAGCAGTGCCCAAAAGCAGCAGCTGCAAGGTAAAAAAAGTAAAACTAAGGATGTAGAGCATCCCTTGAAACACTGGGCTTCAGGGACCATCACATTGCTCTCCACAAAGAGTCTGCTCCCTTGAGCAGTTTCTCTTCTCTTGCCCACCCTGGCTGGGCTGTGGGATGCTGAGGCTGCAGACAAGCATGCACTCTGCCCTCTGCACATTGCAGTGCTTTTTCCAAGCTGTTATTNATTAAAATACTGGACATCTCACTGCAGCCAGCATTCACCCCGAGAGAGTCCCTCAGGAGAGATTTGTGAGTGGTAATCAGAGCACAGGATCCTTTCACCCCGAGGACGCCTCTCGGCATCCAGCTCCCTGTGCAGAAAGTGCTGACTGCATTTTGGCTATGTCCAGGCTGAAAGCTTCTGCTCTGGAACTTTTCCACTTGCTGGCTTGTGGGCCATGTGTGTGACACTGGTGTGGACAGAGCTCCAGGCAGAGGCACCACCACGTTCCTTTGCGGGGAACGGTGCATCTCCCAGGGCTGAGCCAGAGCATCCTGGGGACAGGAGCCCTGCTGCACTTCTCACTCCTGTGCTTGTAGCAGGGGTGGGAAAGGTACCAAGTAGGTTAAGGGTTTAGGAGGCAGAGAGGCAATTACCCAGGAGTAATGGGTCCCTGGTCCCTCCTTGCTCAGCTGGAAGCTGGGAAGAAGTTGGGACATGAAGGGTGGGATGATAATGACCTGTTCCTTCTCTTGCACTTTTAAATCCTTGCTGGTGTCAGATTAGAGCTTCTTGTGGTTTGTGACCCCTCCACTGATGTCCCTTCCAAGAAATTCTCCAGTCTCCTTCTGGGATCTTGTAAACCCCTGCGTTCACAAATCTGCTGCGCTCACCCTGCTTCTACCAGTGTCAGCTGAAGGGTCCTTGCCAGAAGAGTGCTGATGCCCCCAGTTCTCTACAAGGCATGGGTCTATATCCCCATCTCCTTCCCAGGATGTCTCCTCCTGTCCTTTTCCTCTCTTAACACACCTTTGCAAAGATATGGGCCTGGACCTGCACGCAGCGCTGCTCAATGATGGAGCAGAGGACAGGGGGTAGCAGAGTCCTTTCTTCTCCTCCTACAGCCACACGCACTAGGACCACCACCAGCAGCCCGCTTTGACCCGTGGCAGCCTCCACAGAGGCAGTGTGGGGCTGTGCCGTGGCATGTGCTGGGTAATGAGCAAATCAGCTGGTGGCCAAAGTACAATTACAAGTTGTCGCTGGGAGCTGCTGTCTTCCAAGTGAGTTAATTGAAAATACATTGAGGCTGTTATTAGCAATTACAAGGTGGCCAGCGCTCTGCAGAGGAGAGCTGCATGGGATGTGCCTGCAGTGCGTCTGTGCTTGCCACCCTTTGGTGGGACTCAGATGGGTGGAGGCGGTATGGATGGTGAGCACTAAGCAGAGCTTGGGGGAATCACCTCTCTTGTCTCCTTGCCTCCCAGGGAAGCTCTCCCAGGCTCCTCATGGATACAAAGAGAGCGAGGAACCTTGGAAAGAACTTGAGAGCAAATCGGTTTCTGGGACTGAGTAAGGCTCTGGTTTGTGCTGCAGAAAACCTGCCTCCCATAATGGTTTACTCCTTTTTCCCTACAGCCTCCTCCAGGCTGGGTCCATCACGTGCCCCTGGGGCAGTTCCAAGGTCCAGCTGAGCGGGGTCTGTGGAGGCAAAGGCTGATAGCCTGCTGCAAAATGAAGCACCCATTCTTTCTGCTTGATGTCCTGCAGCTCCTTGGTGAGTATGCACAGGGCCAGACACCATGGTGAGCAGGGGTTACCTCTGGACAATTTCCCCATTTCGGGTGTGCTTTTGGCAATCCTGTTTCAGAGCAGAGCTGCAGGCTCTTTTACTTCAGACATGTAACACAAAAAGGAGAAGGCAGGGGAACGGGGTTGGGATTACTGTGTTGTGCCTGCTGCACCTCCGCAGCTTGGTTTTCCTGCTCTTATTTGAAACCAGCAGCTCTGCACTGCAGGACACGCTCTCTGTTGAATATGCATGTAGCTTTGATGTTCAAGGACTGCATTTCTCTGGAGACAGGGATGATTAAATAGCACACTGATATTTCCAGGGCTGTGGAGGGTGTGGGAATGCATCAGAACAGCTGAATGGGGGAAAAGGCTTTGCAACAGGAGATGAACCTCCATGGACCCAGAGCCCCTGGCTGGACGAGCTAGTGCTGCAGCCAGGTCGGCACACAGAGTCACCTCTGCAGTGTGCTGTGGTATGAGCTCGCTTGACACAACACCTTGCAGCGTGAGGTGTGTGTGCAATGGCGCTGGCCGAGTCTTTCTGCTGAAACTTTAACCTCTCCTTTCCCTGGATTCCTGGGATGGGAGGGGATACGAGTCAACTGCAGCATGGACAGAACAACTTGCCATTATCATCTGAGACCTTTTTCCTTTCTTAAGCTCTTTTCAGCTCCAAGCCAGCGAGGTGTTTGTGCCCATAACATAGCAAGGAGCTGCTTAGGTGCATTCTGCTGCCCCACTTTCCACCCAACCTCCAGCCAGCTCCAAGTCCCACTCCACTACCCAGACCCCTCCACCAATGACTTTCTACGTTTTTTGCAGTTTTGTGGGGTTTTCCCCTAAAGAAAGGATGATCTATATTAAAACAAAAGGGTTTTTTCTTTTTGTTTTCTTTTTCTTTTTTCCCTCCCCTCTTTTCTGGTCATAACTCACTTGCCTGAAGCCATTTCATTCAGACTGCTGGAGATTTTTCTTCAGCTGAATGTGCATCTCCAGCCAAGCTTAGGCAATGTTAAGCCAGGAGGCTTGTGGCTCCACCATGCTCCTGCAAACAGAGTGGAAATAGTGGAAACCCACCTCTGCCACAGCCTGTTTGCAGCCCCATTCCTGTGGGCAGAACCCTCTCTGTCCCAGAAAGCCCTATGGGGAAGACCTCTTATTTCCCAACCTGCCAGTGCCTCAGGCTGCAGGATACTGTTGAATCCTCCCACTCCAGTCCCAAACACATGAAGCCAACCCATACGTTGTGCTACTTATCCTAAAGCAAATACTCTTTCTCCTCTTGCCCTGTCATCATGGTCCTGCTGGCTCTGCATGTCCACTGTGTTCCACCTGAAAACACCAAGGTTGAAGGGCCACTGTACATCTGAGTGGCAACAAAATGTAGTGCAATGAATGTTTAGGTACCAGGCTTACATTATTCTTGCCCATTGCCTGCCAAGTATTTGTTCCCTACTCCTCTTCCTACCCGGGTGGGTAAAAGCCATCACCCAGCCACAAAATACCCTGTGCAGGATGTGACTGGTTAACTGGGAACATTCAGGTACTGCTCCTGGGTGGAAAAATCTCCAAATCAGGCATGAAATGGCCAAGCCACGCTGTAGCACATTCTAGAGAAGATTCCCAGTGCCTCCCATTGACTGGGTTACCCTGGTTTCTCTGCTCATCCCAGCCATGGCCACCGCCGTGTACAAGCAGTGGATCCCTGACACCAATTTTGAAACGGCCTCCAACTGGGATAAAGGCAGAGTGCCCTGTGCCAGTGATGTGGTGCATTTTGACAAGAACAAGGTATTGGACATTTTATTTGTATTTTTTGCAAAATGCCATCAGGCATTAGAAAAGCTCTTTACTTGCTAAGGGAAAGCCTGCTTTTATTTTTCCCTTTCTTACAGGTCATCTCAGTCTTCGTCAGGTCTCTCCACACACTGACAGACATGGTAAGGCAGAGTCTGGTGACACTGGAAGGGTGGGTGAGGGTAGGACTGGCACTGGAGCACTGCCAGATGGGTGGCACATCTCCCTGGACCCACACCAGGGACCTTGACATTCTGCTCCATGATCTAGCCAGGTGAAGGCTTCCTTGGCTCAGGCAGAGGACAAGAGACACAGTAGCCCATGTCTCTCATTACCATAGAGCTAAAAAGCACATTTCTGGGATTACTTTTTTTCTGTTAGGGGAGATGGTGTAGAGCACCCTCAAAAAACCTTTCATTTGGAAGAAATTACTTTTTCCTCCCCAGGTGAAGGGAAAAAGCCCCTCCATAGGGCTGAGACCTTGGTAGTGGTTTGCTTAGAAGCCCTAACCTGCAACATTGCTGGCATGGAGCAGGCTGTAGCCCTGGGCAGAAGATAAGTGAAGCTGACATCAAAAGATCTGGGCAATCCCAAAATGTTGCTAGAGATATTTCCTTTCAGGTGCCATTGGGTTTCATATTTTTCTGTTGTGCTGTTAGCCTGGCCATGGCAGGATGGGCACAGCACCTTACTGAAATGTGAAATCAGTCTGGGGGAGTCTTGCCTCAGAGAGGTTTCTGAGCAACCTAGTGTCCCACAAAAAGGTGAGCCCTGCCTGGAGCAGGCTAACAGGCAGCCATGAAAGAGGAGTGTCTTGACCTCCACTGCTTGTAGGGTCAAATTTAACAGGGAGGAAGGAATTACAGGGAAAAGCAAACCTTCATTGTCCTAACGCATCAGCATGGGATGGGTCATCCCCATCCTAGTGCTGGGATGGCATGAATTATAATGGATTCTATTTGCAACACATCCTGTCCAGGATGGGATGAGCTTGTGGTTGAGTTTTCTCTCTGGATTTTAGGGCACCTTTGCTCTTTTATCAGCCATGCAATCTGAACAAGCCCTTGAAATTTGTGTGGTGTAATTTGTTCAGGCTGTCTACACCACTAATAGTTTTGATGCTTTAATAATGCCATGCACCACATTTAATCCCTCTACAAATATTTGGAGAAGTTACTTTATTTATATGGCATTTTACATATGATTTTTTGAGGGAAAGAATATACTGGGGAAATTCGTACAAATATAATGTAATAAATGATGTGGAATTTACCTAGAGAAGAAAAGAGCAAAATATCACTTCAGTAGATTTTACTTTACTTACAGATGAATGTATAATATTTTTAAAGCCCTTTCATCAGAGGCCTGCAAAGTGCATAATTACAGAGCAGCGTTAATAGTTACAGTGTGAGCCATTCACAACCAAGCTCAAGAGCCCAGCTGAGCAGCCCTGTGGCTGGCTGGAGGAGAGGAAGGTGCAACGCAACCTTTGCATAATTGGTGACATCGCTGGCCGTGCCAACCATCCACCGTTGCTTGGGTGGATGTGTCCCATTGTGACTGAGTGGTCAGGTCAGGGTGCTGGAGTGGCTCCCAACTCACCCTGATCAAAGGATCCAGGACCCTCTGCTGCCCAGGCCTTTCCCTGGCAAGCAGCTGTGTGGGCTCCAGGGTTACAGTGGATATTGTAGTCCCACTGCTGTGCAGGAGGAGAGGAGGGCTGAGGACGCAGGGGGCCATGAAGTAATTAACCATGGAGGCAGCACTTATAAGAGCACAGCACTGTTCCACTCCAGCTGGCTCACCGCACTGCTTCGTTCAATTGCACTGCCTGTGTGCACCAAGCTTGTCCCAGGCTTCAACCCACAGTGCAGCTCGCACCTTCCTTCTGAGCATCACCGCCTCAGTGATGAACTGTCCCAGCAACTTTCCTAGCATGCTGGTTAATATTTCTTTCCATTTTCAGCTCCTGACACCTCCCTCCCATGTGCTGCTGTGCTCTGTTGTCACGAGGTGACAAAGGGACTGCCAAGACTAGGGATGAAAAAGGAATGAAACCCAGCACCTGAGCCAGTCTGCCACTTGTGGGGATGGTGTGAAATTTGGCAACCGGGTGGCTAGAGAATGAATTAGTTGCGAGGCTTTTTGCGGTGAGACTGGGCTGCACCTGTTCGGCTGCCAGCCGTGCTGCGCCGGAGCATTAATCACTTAAATCAGCAGGAATACATTAAGCTTTGGAGTCACCATGGAGATGTTATACAGCCTTTGGCCAAAAAAAAGAGAGAGCTTTGCTTGTTCTGGTAGCGCAGGAGGAAATTCATGGCCAGGGAAGAGGCTGGGTTCTCATTGACTTTCATGAGGTTGTGCCCACAGCAGCAGGCATGGGTTAGATGCTCGGTCACGTTGTCTTGCCAAAAGAGGGGCAGCATGAGATCTCCTATCCTGACTCCCCAGTTGAGTGGAGTGGGACCTGAGGTGCTGGGGGGTCCTCTTGTGCCACCCTCAGCCCCTCCTAGACATCTATATTAAAGGAAATACAGTATGGTGAACCCTCTAGCTCCCCTCCTCATCTGTCCCATGTGGACACTAGCTGAGTGCCAGGAGCTGCTTTCTTGGGAGGAGGCTGGGGCTGTTGTGGCACACAGCCCACCTCCCTGCACAGAGGAAACACAGCTATCACCCAGCTTGGTGATTATTTGGTCCAAAGTTTTGACCAAATTCAGCCACACACTAAATCCAAATCCAGCTTAAGTGTCAATGACTTTGAAGCACAAATGCTGTGATTAGGCTGGATTTGCTATGGTGTTTAGCTGCCTAAAGATGCAGATCAGGTTTTAGCCAGCTTTTAGAGGCTCCTGGGAGTAAATCCACAAAAATGATGGAGGTGTTTAGAGTGGCGGTGCCTGACATGGGTGCTACAGGTACAAGGTGAGCTTTGACTTTGCTTGTCTCACTGCTAGAGGAGAAGGGCCTCTCCAAGAGCTTTGGATCCTCTGCCTGTGGCTGTGCTTCCAAAGGGAGCCAGGCCAGGGCATGGCTGTGACTGTGATCCTGGTGTTTTTCTCAAAAGCACCAGCCCTGGTGCAGTTTGTGCCCAAGCTGGTCAGCACCGCAGGGCAGGCCAGGGATGGATTATGCCACTTGCTATTTTAGGGGTGGCAGGAGTCAGGTTTAGCCACGTGGGCAGAGCAGCCTCACTCGACCCCCATGGTGCCAGGGTCAAGTCACTGACCACGGCTATTCAGCAGTGCTGACATCACCTTTCCAGCTCTGCCCCATCACCAAGCCCTGCCATGGCTGTGGCAGCTGCCTGTATCTGCCAGTTGGGTGAGGGACCATAAAGGCTGGGTGAGGGTCAGGAGCATGCGAAGCACTGGGCTCTAACCAGGGATGCCTTCCTCAGCCTTTTATTTTTAGCTGCCTAATTACAAGAGCAGAATGTACTCTGCTTTGCTGCAGGATGCTCCCGCTCGGTTCCTGGCAGAGATTGATCTCAAAATGCCAATTGCTCTCCAGGGGCGCTGGCTCTAATGAATTGCCACAGTTTGTGCTTGTCCCAGGTACCGACATTCCCTCCCCTCTGCTTCCCAAGCAGCAGGGTAATGAAACACCAAGAAAAGGCATTATTTTTCTTCTCCTAAGATGAAGATAAAAAATTTCTTAGGAGTGTGTGTGTGCATGCCTGTGTGCCAGCACATAATTACAAGCCCAAACCCTGCAGGCTTTTCTCCAGCAGTGTTCCGGCTGAAGATTTGTCCTAGGAAGAGAGTGCAGTAAAACAGCCTTTTACAGCCACCTCCCCGAGTTTATTTGCTCCTTGCAGGCCAGTTTCCAGCAGGAGGAATTATTAAAGCCTGTGATGAGCGGAGCAGCTTGCTGGTATCCTGGGCTGAAGTGGATTCTGGGGCAGGTCTGGCTGCTCCGTGCACTGGTTGCCATCCCTCACCGCAGGGGATGGCTCCACTGCCTGCACCTCGAGCTGCTTTCCAGCTCTCTTTGACCTTGTCTGTGGAGGGACCTTCAGGAAAACGAGCTGTACTAAATTGAAGTATATTTGGCAAATGGCTTTAAGCCTCTGTATGCCTTATGCATCCATAACTCAGGTGACTTGGGCTGGTTTACCTCAATGTGCTCTCCGACAGGCTTCCAATGTCCCCGTGTCTTTCTGGGACAACTGGTCTCTGTGTCCTGCTGGAGCCTGTTTGGCCTCATATTTGGAGATGTGCACTGTGGTGCTGCAGCCAAACTGATGGCCTTTTCTGGTATGTTGGTTTTTATCCCCTGATGGCTTTTATTGGGGTCTGTGGCGTGGTTTCCCAGCCAGCACCTGTGCAGATGGTCAGGAGCTACAGATCCTTTGCGGGGATAGGCAGGAATAAGATGTGCTGTGCTGTCTGTGTGCCATGGACAGGGTGGCAAGGCCAGCTTGGGCAGGTGATGCAGGGAGCTCATGTTCCAAAATACAACCTAAAATGTGCCTAGCAGGCATGGCAGGTGAACCAGCTGCTGCATTAATGAGAGCATGGCAATGCTGCTACTGAAGGACTCTGCTTTGTGGGAGGGAGAGGCAGGGATTCAGGCAGGGGAGAGCAGCTAAGTGCCTTGTTAGCTTGCAGCGAATGATGCTGAAATGGTGGTGTCCCACCAGCACTCTGCTCCTTTGCCTGCGCCCCTGCCTGCTTCGGGAGGCAAAAGCAGAGGGGTGAGTTATTGCTGGGAGTGGAAGAGGGCTGGTGAGCATCTGCCTGCCACCAATGAGTTCCATGGAGAGCAGCACCAGCTTGTGCACCCTGCTCTGCACTGCACCAGCCTGCCTGAGCAAGGGTTTCATAGGGGAAAAAGCTTTGTTTTTCTCTTTTGGATGCTAAAGCCATGAGGGCATGTACCCAGGTAGGGAGTTCTTCGAGCAGCAAAGTCCTTGCCTAACATCAGGTCTCCCTCCTCAGCTCACCCAGAGGTCTCATGGTGGCTGCAGGTCATCCTGCCTTGCCCAGACCCTCCTGTGGGAGGTCTGTGTGGCCACAGTGGGTGCAGGCCAGATCTGATTGCAGGCTGGGAAGTGGGGTGGCTGGGGGGAAGGATTCCGGCCTGAGGATGCAGGTGGGAGCTTCACCTGGGCAGGAAAGTGAGCAGATGAGCCCTTGCTAAGGAACCCAAGAAACCCTGCCAGCAAGTCAACCCTTGGCAACACTCCAGAGCTGTCAAAGGGATTCACCTGAGGTTGAATCTGGCCTTGTGCCTTTCTGGGGCCTTCGGCCAGCAGCTGGATCCCACCCAAGCACCTGCACAACCCAGCTGTGCTCAGACCTCTGGCCCCAGTGGATGCTGGGAAAGCTCTTGCTGTTGCCACCCATGGGCAGCAACGGGCAGGGGTTGCCTGCCTGCTGCCCCAGCTGCCTGCCGCCATCTGCACATTGCCACTGCCCCAGCAAAGCAGGACTGGGGGAGATGATACAGAAATTGTTTTCCTTGCACATTAACTCCTGTGGTGGGTTACAGCAGTTTGTGTTAAAGAAATAAGCCCCTCACATCCTACCTCAGTGGTGATTTTTGATGGGATGCCACCAGCAGCAGCCCCAAAGCTGCCCCTAAGCTGAGTGCAAGGCAAGGGGATGTACCCAGGAGCCATGCACAGCCCCAAAGGATATTGACCTCGTTGCTGGTGCATCTAAGGGTGCGGTGCTCTGGAGCCTGGAGTGCTGGAGCAGTCTCAGCATTGTTCTAAGGGGACGGTGGCACCACCTCACCTGAGCAAGGAATTCAAATTTGTTGATGTTGCAAATGAAAATAAGACTGCAGGAAGAGCCAGCTGCAATCATGAGCATTGCTCACCTGGCTACAAAGCAGAGTGCTGCATTTTTTCCTGCACTGATGACAGTGACACGTGTTCACACTGCTGCTGTCAGTCAGCTCAGCCTGATGCTCAGGAATCAAGCATAGCTTGGACATGCCAGAGGCCTGTTTAAAGCCATCCACTTCAAAAGCCACCTCTCAGACCTTTGCTATTTTTTAACTTTTGCATTTTGGAGATTAGTTTCATTTTCACTTATGCATTGGGACTATGGGGTTTCTTCTCTGTGGTGAGATGCTAGGGTCACAAACAGGGTGACTCTGGGCTGAGAGCCACATGGGGTCTTTCCTTTTTTACACGTGGTAACAATGACCCAGGAGATAAGCCATTTTACCAGTGTCAGGGATGGGAAATGACTAATGAGACTCTGAGCTTGCTGTATTAATGGCCCTGGAGTACAGGTTGGCAGTAGCAAGGGAAAGCAGATGAAACTGCCAGCTTTTTGATTCCAGTCCTTGGCACATGTCATTGCTCAGTTCAAAATGTACTTGGAAAGTGGCCCAGCCTATATGCAATTTCTATACTAAACTCCCAAATGCAGAAAGCCACTGCCCAACTGGAGTCTCTGTTTGCCCTCTGCAGCAAGCTGAGATGCTTAACTTCTGTTAGGGAAAAAGAAAAGACAAATTATTTACAAACTAAGATCCACTGGACAACAAAGACACTTCTGAAATGCTACCCTGTGATGTGCATCTCAGCAACAGATGGTGGTGGATGGGCAACACCTTGGTGGACAAGGAGCTGTAGCTGCAGGGGCCAGCCTCAGATTTTTCTGCTACGAAGCAGAAGTAAAGGGATCTTCTTGAACTTCATATTTATGGAGATGAGGTGACTTCATCCCCTGTCTCACATCATGTTGTATTGCATTTTAATTCCAAGACTGGTTTTAATAGCATTTGGGCAGTACCAGAGCGTGAAGAAGTTAGCAGCTGTGTGTGCTAAAAAAAAAAAAAAAAAAAAGCCCACTCTGAGCAGCTCAGTTGGGCCTTGGAAGACAGCTGGCCACCATCCTTGCTTGACCCCATCATGCACAGCAGACTGCAGGGTGGCAACCTGTAAAAGGGGGAAAGGTCAACATTGAGAGGTTCAAGCCTGAAAAGTCCCAGCAGGTTTGGGAGAAGGGACTTGGCAGGCAGTGCTGCTGGTACCTGCCCTGGGTATAGGTGTTATCTGACTGCTCCAAAGTGCTCTGCCATCTGTTCCTGCTGCAGAGCTCTTCTCAGTGGCAGCCACCTTCTGCTCTCCACCACAGCTTATCATGGTTCCCAAACCAAGAGTGGGACTTGGCCTATGGCCTTTGAAGCACCATAACACCAAAACACTGAACTTCTAAACAGCTGCCTACAGCTTGGGTGTGAGTTTTTTGCTATGTTGTCCCCACTCCACCCCTCCCAGGGTGGTCCCTGCGTGGGACAGAGCATCTTCTGTCTGCAAGACTTCCCCATGGACAGAATGCCATTGCAGGTATCTGTCTTGCTTTCTCTAAGCTACTTTCTTATTAGAAAAAAACCCCAAACCAAACAGCTAAGTAGATGAAACCTTGAAATTCCACCTAATGTGCTTCTGCCTGGAGCATGGGACCCAGTATGTCAGCATAATGTAGTCCCTGAGGGTTTCCAGTTGCTCCCTGGGTAGTGATGCTAAAACCCTGGACAGAACAAGTTCAAGGAGAAGGGAGCCTTGAATATCACTTACTCCTTGACATGTGAACATTTTTGGGGGAAACACAATTTTCTCTCTTTCTCTTACATTTTTCTCTTACATTTTCTAAATGTAAACTAAAATGGGCTGTGCTGATCAGCCTGTGTGCTGTGAAGGAGTTACTGGAGTAAGTTGTTTTCCAATGCCTGCCCTGAAGTCGGCAGTGCTGGATGGCGACCTGGTTGGCCACAGCTCCTTGCCAAAAGGGCTTCCATGGCAGAGCTGTGCCTATTGAGGTCTGTCTCTGTGCCCCCAAGCAGAAACCTGTCAGGGCTGAAGCCAGGCAAACGTGGTGACCCTGTCTATCTGCTGGTGATGTCCAACATGAAGAGGGTCCAGCTATGGCAAGCTGTGTCAAATGCCTCTGTGTGCTTTTTGAGCAAAAATCCACTAGCTGACACCTCAGCAAGCATTGTTTGGTCCCCTGATTTATTTTTTGGTGGGCAAGCACAGCCCCCAGAGGTGGAGACCCTTTAGGTGAGGGGACCTCTGGGCACTTGGAGAGTAAGGTTGGGTGTTTATGGCATACCAATGTTTAAAGCCGTTCCCAACCACTGGGAGAGTGTGCAAGAGAAAGAAGGAACTCTTAAAGAGTCTTATTTTGCTTTTTCCTGGTTCTTGTTTCCCTGAATGCTTCATGCTTTTCCATGTTACTGGATGATAATGTCAAACTGCCTCTTCCCATCTCAGCATCCCTGTCTGTAAAAATGGGAGCTGATACATTCCCATTAAGGTGGAGCATGGCAAGGGTGACTCCTAATGACTGTAAAGTGCCTTGGAGACAGCAAGTTTAATAGGCAGCCTAATAATTAGCACTGGTATTTGATTACAAGCTTGGGTGGCTGTCAGTGGGACAGCACAGTAATACTCTGACTCTCTTCTTCTAGTACCTGCCCCTGAATGGAGAATTCATGCTGGCAGCCGGTGCAGGATTTGAAGCTTTTGATGGCACCTGGGATGCAGGCTGTGGCTCAGGTATTTTGTGCTCAGAGCAGTCACCCCATGATTATTCATGCAAATTACACCCAAATCCTTCTACAAATCTCTTTGCTGGCCCACCTCAGAGTAAAGTAAATCACTCCTTTTTTAATACCTGCCTTTTCTTTGATGACCTACCTCACATCAGATCTTTCCTTCCTGCTAGATCACCTGTCTTCTGAAAAAGTAATTATAGTAGGGAAGTCTTTGAAGCTATAGCAGAGAGGCAAATGTTGTTTGTGTTTTACTCTGCCTGTTAAGCAAGTAGCCACATCAAACCCCATGGTATTTCTAAAGAAAACAGGTTAGGAGTTATACACTGGGGGGCTAGCTATCACAGTGAGCTGGCCTTTGGCTCAGAGTGCACAAGGATTTCAGCATGAGAGCATCCTTCCCTCCCCTCTTAGCCTCCAGCCCAGGTTTGCTGTGACTGAGACAGCAGGTTTGTTAAAGCACTGCTTCTTATTAGTCCAGGAGCTGTTTGCTAGGGAGATGTATTTTGGGTATTTAAGAGCTACCCAATGTTTTCAGTGGCAAGTAACTTCTTAGGTTGCTGCAGGAAAGGAGGAGTCCAAGCAGAGTATCCATGCCTGTGCTCTGAGTGAGGGGGGGGGAAATACCAACAAAAACCCCACAAAAACCAAACCAAAATGAACTACCCCTCCTCCCCAAAAAAATTAAGAAAACAAAGAGAAAATGCCCAAACAGGTCTGCCCAGAGGAAGGACTGTAGCATATAAGGCTGCTTGAAGCCACTTGGAAATCCTTCATCCTATCATTTTCTGGCTTTGGGGTTGTTTGCCCCTTGTCAGGGATGCTTTGGCTCATGTCTGAGGTTTGCACAGGGTTTTCCTGCTAACCACATGCTACTTCCCTGAAATCAACAGGTGTTTCTGGGGCAGCTTTCACAGATGGGTTTTTTGAAGTATGATTTTAAAGTGGATGCAAATAATTCAGTCAATAAACACCTGCATGCTAGTTGAATTGGTATAGTTTAAGCTATTGGGAAAGGGTAAGAAGGAAGCAGGGCACTGCATGATATACTAACTGTGATCAGCAGGGAAATGGTTAATGATTAAATGATTAATGGTTAAATAAGGCATGGTTTTGGGGTTACCCACTGCAGGAAACAGGGATGGCCAATTTTCAGCAGGTCTGCCAGGCTGCCTGGAAACTGGGATGTGAATTATTATACCCATTTTTATCTGGTGCTTTTGGGCAGCTCTTTTTCTCCCTAACCATAAGGGTGAGCTTTAAAGAAGGGGGGAGGGGGAAATGTTCTGTGGGAAACAAGGCTGGAGGCCTGCCACCAGAAGTCGGGCTTGGGCTCAGCTTCTGAGACCCCAGCCCTGAGTGCTGGAAAGCTTTGCCAGGCTCCAAGAGTTGCCCGCAGCAGCTGCCCAGGAGGGTAACAGCAGGGTCAGCCCTATGCTCCCTGCCCACAAGGTTTGCTCCCCCTTCTTTGGGCCAAGCGGTGCCTGGGTCTTACCAAGCCAAATGCATCTTCTGGGGCTGTGGATTTAGGTCTGGGTCATGCTCAACCTTTCCTGTTGCTTTTCCAGGTGCAATAGTAAGGTTTGCTGATGCTGAGCACCATGCATGGTTCGACCCCACGCTGTGGCAGGCTGTGTCCCCTGGCAGGGAGCTTGAGCCAAGTGGGCACATCTTCTCTGTGGATGAGGAACGTGTCCCATGCCAGTATGATGATGTTATCTTCCAGCCCGAAACCTCCTTCCGAGTAAACATCGACTCATCACAGCCAGTGATTCACCTCCGAAGCATCTCTCTCATGGGCCAGGTAACGTGGGGATGATGAGAAACCAGCTTGACACTTCCTTGCCTTGGCCCTAAAGTAGGTCAGGAGAGGAAGGACCAGCCCGGGATGGAGAAGCAGCACTGCCTGCTGGGATGGGGCACTCCCACAGTGCTGCAGATTCATGGGCTGCTGCTGCTGCTAGGGATGGTCTCAATTTTTTTTCCTCTACCAGTTGGTTCTCGCCTCCCTCTCCTCAGAGGGACCACAGCCTGCCTCATTAGTCACACTGAAAAAAATAGCCAATGTGCATGGGTCAAATCACCAGCAAATAGCATCTTCTCTGTCACCCAGGGGCTGCTCCTCTCCCAGGCACATGTCCACAACCATACCGCTGAGACACCCTCTGGGGACCCCTTCTTCCTGCTCCCAAACTCAGCGTGGCCCAAGGCTTGGCACTTGTCACCCAGCTTTGCCTTGGTACTGCTCTTTAATTGATTGGAAGGATAATTATAACAATGCTGGCAGCTTGCTGTGCTTCAGCCTGGGAATCAAGCACACAATGAATCCCATCCCTCGCTGGTTGGAGGAGTGAAAGATCACAGGCGTTGCAGCAGTAAACACAACCTCCTTTAGGAGTGGGAGATGCAGTAGACATAAGTTATTTATTATTTACACTACTGCACTGCCTGGGATCTGCCATTTCAGCGCATATTTCACTGCCACATTTGACTAATAAACTCAGTCAGTGTCCAGGTGGGTGAAGGCAAGTCTGGACAAGGCAGCATCCCAATGGGGCTCACCTCAGGCACATGAAACCCCAGGGATGGAGAGGTGGACGGTCTTGGGTGCTCGGAGTAATGCCAGTCCCAATGATACCCGGAGACTATGCCACAGCACTTCATGCTCCCCAAATCCACCACCCCAGGGACTGCACTGAGCTCTCTTCGGATGGAGGCTGCTGCTGAGCAGTGAGATGGAAGGAGAAAGTGGTTTTTACTTTTGTGATTATAGCACATTTCCTAAAACATGACCTTTTAAGCTACTTTACCTCTTTGTAGCCACCCCTCTCCTTGCTCTGTGTGGAGTATTTTCACTCCAAGGCCTGAGAAATCCTCCTGCTCTGCCAGGGCATGGAAAAGCCTCTTGCAAAAGACAGTGGGTGAGGGAAGTACTGGCAACTGGGCAAGACAAGGCTGGTCAGTCCAGCTCAGCCTTCACTAATGCCAAGACCACAGAAACACTTCCCAGCTTGAAGGAAAACACCTCAGATCCAGCCCCTTCCCCCAAGTAATTAAAAGCTGATAACTTCAATTCTCTGTGCCAGCAGAAAGAGGCAAAGCATGAACAAAAAGCCCANAGTTTTTTTTTTTTTTTTTTGGGGGGGGTGGGGTGGGGTGTGGATATATGTTAAATTAGAAAGGGTTTTTGTGTTGATACCATGGAAAAGCCCAAATGGGTGTATAGGTAGGAATTTTCTAGCTTGCACTCGCTGCCTGTGATGAGGCTGCCCTAAGCTGGCTGTCAAATGTGGCACTGGGCACCCAGGTGTCACAACTGGGTGCCTGGGTACAGCACTGAGACCTGGCTGGGGATACTCACCTGCCTCACTGTTCTTCCCTATACAGGAGATCAGCAGCCCTGAGGCCTGGGCTGGGTACCTGCAGGGTCCCTCTGCCCCACTGCAGTTTCATGGCAATGGCACTCTCCAGGTGACAGGCGTTGGCTGTCCCGACAAGTCTGGCTGTGCCTGCGGGAACGCCCCGGTGAGTCCTCCCGTTGCCATTTAGCAGGGTGCCAGTGCAGTGGTTGGGGTGAGGAACTGACACTATCCTGCTCTCCTTTAGGATGGCCACCGTATCTGTGCAGCCCTGCTCAGGGTGTCGGGGAAGCAGTGCCCAGTGCCAGCATGCCAGAACCCTTTGCAGCCCCTTGGCCACTGTTGCAGGGTCTGTGGTGAGTTGGGGGGGGCACAGCCCAGCCCTCTTCCTCTTCCCCACTCTTCTGGCTGCCCCAACTCCTTTTCCCTGGCTCTGTAGGGGAAAGCTGGGTGTAGTGGATGCTGCTGGATGTGGGCTGAAGTTTTGCTGTGTCACTGTTTCCACAGGTCCCAAAAGCAGGTTCCATCCATGTCCCGCATGTCACCCTCCCAGGGCATCTCTCTGAAGCATCCGCCTGGCTTTTGGGAGTCTGTTCTGAGTTGCAGCCCTTTGTCCCTGCCTCAGGTTTATCCTGTCAGGGTGTCACAGCTCGTCAAACTAATGGGGCTCTGCTGAGTTTATGCAGCAGAAAACACTCAGAGGAAATGCACCTTTTCCACCCTAATGTCAGCTTTCCACCAGCAAGTTTGTTTCATTTAATTTAAAATAAAAACATGCAGGTTGACAGTGTTCCCTCTGCAATGGGCACTTCTCCATTAATCTACCAGAAGATATTGCTAAAGGGAATTTTTCATGCACAATTGTACACACATATTAGGTGTATCTATCATATCTGGTGTTTCATACCAAATTCATTAATGTGGCACCATATGTTTCTCCAATGTACTCCTAAAAGCAGAGCCCTTTAATGCCTTCAAGGGATTTTCATATTTCAACCATTGCTTGCTTGCATTTTTTCCAAGGACAATTTTTGACTCCATGACTGCAGTGCAGTGGTACAGGGAGCACAGGTGCTTCCTCCTCTCTGTCTTCCCTCCAAAGCCAGGGTAGCTTTGTGGCCCCAAAACAAGGTACACGCAGAGCTTCCAAGAGAGTTAGCTAGGAGAAAGTTTCCAGTGAAAGCTTCTCTCTGGAAGATGGTGGAAACCAAAAGTCTTTCATCAAACCCACTTGACAAAAATGTCAGTGAGGGTGGGAGAGGTTTCTTGGGGCAAAGCTGCTCAGGCAGGATTGGGGAGCTGTCTCTCCTGAGCCCAGCCAAACCAGTTGCCTGGAGGGATTGGAAGATGCTTTTCATGGCAGTTGGAGCTGTGCTGGTGCAGCAGCTCTCCAGTTGGACTCTGTGACAATGTCATGTCTGTCTGGTTTTGGCCTGCAGGAGCCATCATTAACCTGGATTTCACTCCTGATTTTGACCTGCAGAAGTACCAGGACAGAGTGGTCCAAGTCTTTCTGAACCAGGTACATCACCCTGCTGTGTCGGGAGGGGTCGATAAAGCCACAAGTTGTGACTCAATACTGATGGGGTTGTCCAGGTGAGGGGGGTATGTGGTCCCAGCCATGCAGGGGGTTCAACCTCATTCCCCAGCATCCTGCAGGGCTCACCCTCCACATGTGGCCTCTTGGGTGTGCAAACTTGCCATGTGGGCTGCTGCAGCCTGCGCTGCTTCCCACCACAGTGACACTGCCCTTCTCAACTTGAGGCAGGAACAGCTGCTGGCGTGTGGATGGGGAAGGATGTAGGTGGGCTTGGTGGAAACCCTGGTCTAGAGAGCACAGGAGGTCAGCCCATGTATCTAGCATCACACAAACGTGCAGCAGGGGATCCTATGGTCCCTGGGACATAGCTCCCAAAGAGGGGTTTCTTCTTCATTTCACAATAGGCAAGCACTGGGGGGCTAACCAACACTGGTCAGCACTCACATGCATATTCTGCAAAGTATCACTTCATGCTGCTCCTTGTTAGACACAGACAGCGTGACATCCCTCCTCCTGGCTGGGAGCTACCAGAGGGGCAGGTGTGCTCTGAGTTACACTGGGAGGTTCGATATCAGAGTATTGCTCTCTTGATCCCTAGCTGAATGCCTGCTGCCTGCCCTCCTTACAGCTCCACGTCTTCATACAGCCTTTAATGGGTATGCCACATGAAATGGCTTTCTTGGCATGCTCACCTCTGAAGGTGCATGCATGCTGCATGATGGGTTCTGGTCACAACTTGGAAAGGAGGGGAGATGTGACCCTCTTACTTTGGGAAACACAATGGCACTGTTTAACAAGGATGGCAGCTCTGTGATAGGGCTCACATGAAGATTTATAGGTGGGCCTTGCTGGTGCCTCCATTGTGGCTGTCTGTATAGGTGACTAATTTCTACTTAACACTCTCATGGACTTTATGTGCACGTTTGTGTTTTGAAAAGCCTGAGTACACTGGTGTGCAGATGGCCATATCCAAGGTGCACAAAGCACAGACCTTCCTGGGAGTCATACCCCGAGGCTCCACTCCTCTCATCCAAATTGTGCTGATTGATGATGGAGCAGGAGCACAGACTGGCACCATTGCAGAGCAGCTGGCAGCAGACATCATGGAGGACATAGCACAGCATGGTAATGCCACTGTCCCTCTCAGCAGGTCCCCTGTGGGTGCACTTAAACCCACTGCTGTCTGGAGCTCCTTGTTCCCTGCCAGCAGCCCATGTGTCCAATTGGATTACGCCTCCAAGGATGGAGATTCCACAACATCTCCAGGCAACCTGCCCTAGAGATTGACCACTTTTGCACCAAACTGGTTTTCTCTTATATTTAAGAGGAATTTATTGTATTTCAATTTGAGGCCATTTCCTCTTACGCTGTTACTGGGCACTGCTGAGAAAAGCCTCTCTCAGCACTCCAGCTGTGACTTGGCAGGGCAGAGCAGAGAAGAAGAGTCATCTCCCTTGATGTGCTGGCAACCCTTCTCTTCATGCAGCCCAGGATACCATTGCCATTCTATGCCATGTCTTGCCATGGCCAGCTCATTGCTCAACAGGACTCCCAGTTCCCTCTATGCAGAGCTGCTTTGCAGGCAGAATGCTGCATGTGGAGGCAGCCATGTAAGCTAGCAAATGCTGATGTGTAGGTAGCAGTTAAATCTAACCAAGCTGTGCATCCCAGCACACATCCTTGGGGAAAGGTGATCAATCAGACAAGCAGTGCAAGACACAGCTGCAGGCTCCCTTTGCTCTGTGTGTGATTTGGTGTGGGCATGTGTTTCCCTGGCCAGTCCTTCTCCCTATTTCTTCCTGCCCTTTCTCAGGTGAAGCACTTGGCATTTCAAATGGCAAAATGGAGGCTGGCAGCACTTTCAGCCGGCAAGTTGGGAGCCACGCATTGAGCATGATCACAGTGGGGACTGTCCTGGGGTTGCTCTTTGGTCTCCTGTTCCTTGGAGGGATCCTCTTTCTCTACAGGAAGGGAAGGCTAAGGTAAGCATGGGGCTTCTGATGGCAGCATATTGCCAGGCTCCTCCTGCTTGGGGGTTGCTGTCACCCCAGGCTGTCCTTCTGGCTAGCCTGGTGGCACAGGGACACACAGTGCTGCCCAGATCTCCCACATCTGTGGGCATGACCAGACATTTTGCTATACCCAGCAGTACTGGTTCATAGAATCACAGAATGGTTTGGGTTGCAAGGGACAGTTGAAGATTATCTAGTTCACCTACATCAGGTTGCCCAAAGCCCCATCCAACATGGCCTTGAACACTTCCACAGATAAGGCATCCACAGCTTCTCCGGGAAACCTGTTACTGTGTCTCACCACCCTTATATTAAAGAACTTCTTCCTTATAGTTAATCTACCTTCTTGTAGTTTAAAATCTTTGACCTCATTGCTCCTCATGGTTCATTGGAGGTGAGGTGGCTGAAAGACACTTCTGTACTCTTGGACTGGTACCTGGTTGGGAGGACTTTGCTTCTTGCTGCCATGTGGCACAGTGTGCTCTGGCAGGAGTGGGGCTGCTGTGGCTTACTTGGAGCTCTACAGAGCCTGGTCATGCTGCCTGGGGACATCTGTTTCTTGCAACTGTTTGTTAGTTTGTTGTTAGCTCTGCTGAGGGATGGAGAACTGAAAGTGCCAGCTGCTAAATAGAAATGCATCAAAATAATTCAAAGCACTCATCCAGCAGCCATGTAAGACAGTGACAGCATCCAGTAGCATATGGCAGCTTCTGGTGCATTTGTTGCTCATGCTATATGGAGAGTGGTGTGCAGGTCCCAAGGGAAGGATGGTGGGGTGCAGACAACCTGACCTCACTACAGCTGGGAGCTGGTCAGAAATACCCTTATCACCTTTTCCCCTCACAGCTTGGCAATAGGCTCCGGCAGTGAATACAGCATCCTAGCAGTGCCCACAGCAGGTGCTCAGGGTACCCACCTCTGCTCCTCAGTCATGCACCCACCCTCATAAAAGGCTCTGCCTCTCCCAAAGAGGGGTTTCCATGTTTTATTAGCAGACTTATTTATTTATTTATTTATTTATTTATTATTTGTGGGGGATGGGGGAGAGCTGCCATGGCTTTTCTTGCCTACTTGACCACGGGCAAACAGGCTGGACCCTGTGCTTTTTATCACCAGGAGGTGGGAATTGCTTTAATTTGTATGTGCAAGGTGCACTGGTCCGTGTCAGGGCATTCTGGCTGTGTTGTAGGCTGAAAATCAAGTTGTTTTCTCCCTCCTGGTTCTTCCACCTGGGTTTTCTCCCTGCAGAGTAGCAGCCATGGCCATGGATGCTTGCCCTGCCGCTCACACGTGCTGACATGACATTTCCTAGCAATAAACCTGCGCCCTTCATTTCATTGCTAAATAAAACTCCCAGCACCATAATTGCTACTTCACAATTTATCTTCCACTGACACTTCTTTGGAAGCTGGACAGGCCTTTGAAACCAGCTCTGTCAGCAGCAGGAGAGAAGTTCGAGTAGCTACAGGAGGCAGAGCTGAACATGAGCCCAGGCCACGTCCCTAGCTGACCTGCTTGTGCTGCTTGTCCCTGGGTGGCTCTGGGGCAAGGCCCTTTCGAAAAGCGCTGCTGAGGATTGTGAAGGCATCTGACACCAGGAGAGATGTTGCTAATTAGGCAGGAGACCCTGGGAGCCTGCAAACAGAGCTTGCCTCTGTGGATCAGAGCTGTCCTGACCACCCGTGAACCAGGGAATGTAGCTTGTTCCCACCAGAAATGGCCTGGCACAGCCTTCCTGCAGCTAGCACGGCTCTTCCGATCGTGGGCACGGTGCTTAAGTGTCAAAGGCTTCTCAGGCAGCACCTGTGGTGATGCGTATGGAGCCACTGCTGAACCCACCCACCGCAGGTGCCTGGGGCAGGGGATGATGCTCAGTGGCTGGGACCCTTAGTGTGAGAGTAATGAAGAAACCAATAAAAGCGGTGAAGGTGATTAAGGTGTTAAAAAGATGCCATGATAGAGGTAGTTAGTGCTTATTGAGGCTGCAGTGAGAACAGGTGTCAGCTCTGTGGCAAGTCATTTAAGGCCACGGGGGTAGAGCAATGGCTTCAAAGTGAAGCCTGTGCCCCAGATGCCTGTCTCTGGCAAACTCTTCCTTCCAGGATGCAAGTATCAGCCCTCCAGGATGAATGGTCTCTGCTAGGTAGGGCAGCTTTTCTCTGGCAAAGAGCACAAATGTCCTGTTTCGAAGACAGCCTGAAACTTTGCCCCTCCATTTTCCCATCCACTCTTGAAGATGCAGGTATTTGGCTGGGGGAGCTGCTGGGATGGGTGGCATGTGGGTGGGTGATGCCCACATCTCTCCCCAGGATGCCCACCCTACGCCTCTCCCGGCCCTGGGACAGAGCAGTTTTGTTGGCGTCTCCTGAGCCAGCTGATGACAAAGGCTTCGACAATCCCATGTTTGATGTGGTGAGTCTCCACTGCCTGGGGACATGGGGATGCTCAGGGTACATGGGCAAAAGGTGACAAGGCCTCAGCCAGGACCCTTTCAGGGTACTAGAGGTAGTGCAACGCAAGGGGCAATGCACTTGGCAGAGGTCTTCCTTTCCCCAGGCCAGGAAGGGGTTTTGGGATGGTCCTTTTCTCCCATGGGTCACCAGCTCCTTAGTTGCCTGAGGGACTTGGTGCTGGGTGGGTTTTGCCAAGGGTTTTGCTTCCCTTCCTCATCAGTTGCTTTTTCCTCCCTCACCACTGCAGGAGCCATTAAGCACTGAACCTGGAGGGGGGACACCACAGGAGATGGCTTGGAAAGATCGCCAGATCTTTTATCTCAACCCTGTGTATGATGCAGGCAAGATGGAGACCTGATGGAGTGACCTTAGGCTAGAGGCAGCCACCACCTCTCTGGGGGCACCGCTGCCTCCCTAGCCCTCACATCACTCCTAGTCTGAGCTAAGCCAGAGCCACCTGAATTAAAGTGTCTGAGCAGTAAAGGAAACCACAGCAAACATCACCCTGGCTCCCTGGTGTTGTTTTTTGGTTTTAAACTGTATTTTGTAGGTATCAGTCTTTCTTAGACAGTTCAACATTGAGACTCGGGTCTCAGGTGATAGTTAGGGAAGCTGGGGTCTAACTCAGCACCCTCTGCTTTAGCCAGCACTGTGCTGGATTTGCTGAGGGTACATAACAGGTTAATGGATGCATCCCTGTATGCATAATGGAAATTCATTGCTCCAACAGTCTTTCAAAATGCAGCCCTGAGCCTTCAGGGCTTGGAACCATTAGTTTGGTTTAAAAGGAGAGTATTTTGATTTCCAGCAGCATGCTCAGTGCTGGGGGAATCTCAGCTCAGGGTCTCCTGTTCCTCCTCTTGGTGACCTCACTCCCATCCTCTGGCACTGGCACAAGGTACAGCCCTGAGGAAACATTTCCCTTCCCATCCCCTCCACTGAGCTGCCTGAGCTTGATCCTTCCCTCTGTGGCTGGGCTGACCTTCTTGGACCTGCCTGGTGACTTATCACATTATTCCCCATGGTAAGAGAGGACATCTGGTGGTATGAGGGGTTTGGTGCTGGTGCTGGGATTCCCTTGGAAGGGATACAAGTAGGAACCCAATGGCTGGGGACAGTTGCTCTGGCCTGTCTCTAACAAGAGTTGGGGCAGCAGCAAGCAGGGGCCTTGTTAGCAGTGGCATTTGTGGCCTGGCATGTGTCAAATACCTTCAGCTGCCCACAATGTCAGCCAGCACTTTGTTAGGGGAGCAGGTCTGAGGTGAAGCTGAAATTATGGAGATGTATTCAAATTTATGCAAACATACACTCTGCTGGGTGTTCAGTAGGGCTTGTTGGCACACTCCATAAGGAAGCAGCTATTTAAAGTTTATTGTATTTTCTTCTAGTCTCTGGAAGACATAATCCCTTCTCAAAGGCCTAGGAATTCATCATTAGGTGCATCAGAGCCCTGACAAAGGGTGACAGACAGCACATTGCGGTGAGACCAACTCTGCCACTCCCCCTGACCACAGAGAGACCTCCTGTGGTAAGGGACAATGCAAGCAGGCAGGACACAAAACGTGAGCCAGGAAGGAAACAAGATGATCTCCATGGCCCTGGTTGCTGGGGTGAGGTCTGTGCTCAGGGGGGCACCACTGGGATTTCACCTTGCACATCCCCCCTTACCCTGCTCCTCCAGCAGTACTGGGGTGAAGAATAACTTGCTGAAGCAGGGCCTTCTTCTGTGGCTGTCAGGCACTCGGGGTTGAATGGAACAGTCACCAGCTGGCTCAGCAAGCAGAGGAAGCCATCGGATGCTGCAGGCAGAGGCTGACATCAGCAGGTTGGGAATGGCCAAGTTCCACCACCCTGGAGTCCTGCCACAAGAGCATCTTTGTGGAGAGCAGTCACCCAGGGCCAGGCCCTCGAACCTCACCCCACAGCACACAGTTACCCCCATCAGGTGAACCCAAGGCATAAGCCCCTCACTCCAAACCCTCATCTGGACCTCATGAGGCTGGACAACACCCTGTGGCCAGGGGGGCTGGTGGGGGCACAGTGCAGCACAGTCAGCTCATGCATGGCTTGCTGGTGAGGCCCAGGTGCTGTGATGTTACCATGGTGCCTGGGAGAGAAGCTGCAGCATCCACCAGCTCTGCACCACAGCTGGGTCTTGATGTGGAGGGGAAGGGTTCATAACCCTATGGGCATTTTACCTGCTGCCTGTGAGAGCCTTTTTACGCTCTTTTTCCCTTTCAGATCAGTTCTTTGCAAGTTACTGAATCTCCTCTAGCTTACAAGCCTTTAAATACACCTATATACATGATTTATTTTTCCCATTGTCAAGGCCAGTGCAGTGCTGCATGCTGGAAGCTGTTGCACCAGGCAGCCCAGTGCTGCTGCACACAAGGAGAGGGCTTCAGGGTCATCCACTAAGGAGCCCCTTGCCACTCACTCTGAAGCGAACTGCTTCCCTCCCTGTGCTATTTTTGGGCCCCTTGCTCCAGGATTATGAGGAGTCTCGGTGGCTGCATCCCTGCAACGCGCTCAAGGCAAGAGGCAAGAGCATCCTGTGGTCACATGCTAGGGAAGGGAAAAGACAGCCCACTGGCAAAACGGACCCATTGCTAAAGATGGTGTCAGGATGGTATCTTTCTCCTGCAAAGCAGCTGAGGATATCAGCTCTCCATCCTGCCTGGGCACGCAAGGAGTTCAGTGTGAGCCATGGGCAGGCGTGTGCCCATGTGGTGATGCAGTGATGGCACAGAGGGAGTCATGCTGCCTTGCAGTACAGCTTACCACCAGCTCACCCTTCTGTATTACAGAATCACAGAATTATTAAGGTTGAAAGAGACCTCCAAGAGCATCAAGTCCAACAGTCAACCTATCATCACCATGCCACTAAACCACGTTGTGGGGCATACAGATTTGCTACTGGCAAGGCTTCATTTTTAAAATGCATTAGCAGCTTGAGGTCACTTACAATAGAGGCTTTAATTAAAGTAGAGATCAATTTTTGTCAGTGTGCTCACAGAGCACATCCTGTACTTTTCCTCCAGGAGCCACGCTCACTCGCTCGTACAGGAAGCACTGCAGGGAAGGGGGAGCTCTGCAGGAAAAACTGAAACACCAGAGACACTTTGCAACACCAGGGGCCAACAGCTGCTGGCAAACCAGCTGTATCCACGCTCACTATCATGCACCAGCACGTGCAGGCAGCCCATGGTGCAGGCAGGATAATGCAAAGTGTTTTGGTACCTAAGAGTTTCTCCTGGGATCCTGCCTAAGCAAGGAATTTAATTTGCAGACACCTTTGGTAAGCAGCATTTTAGATGGATGGTTTCTGCCACTGAGGCTGTACATGGCATGGCTGGCCATCTGATAGCTTTGTTTCCCTCCTGGTCCTGAGAGTCAAGGGTCTCCTGCTGCAACAGACTAGTGCAAAATGTATTAGTGTTAATGGTAAGATCTCAGGAGTCCTTGCTTCCTGGGGTCTTAAAAGAAAAAGCAACCTGCATACTATTAACGAACACCAACTTGTGCCATAGTGCCTTCCCCCCACCCGGTACAGCTGCACAATGAAGTTGTCCGAATCACATTCAGACAGTGCAGGAGGCAGTAGTTCCCAAAATACCACTGAGCCTACAAACAGACTTGTCCCAATGCTTTTATTTATTTTTTGCTTTCAGCAGGAGGTAGCAGCAGCAAAAGGGAGAGGATCTGGCAAGGGCTGGCACCACTGGAGTGCAGGAGCTGGCCAAGTCACTGCGGGGTGGCAGCAGAGCTGTGGCCATCTCCTCCATCTGCACACAGGGCTCTGCACTGCTCATCCACGTGGGACAGCTGGGACTGTGTAAGAAACCTGAAAGCAATCAGTGCTGCAAAAACTCTGAGGGTTTTATCTATGAGAAAATGACCAATAAAGCTGCATAAACCTGTGTAGTCAGGTGACAAAAAAATGCTGCATCTTACTGAGGAGGCAAGGAAAGTATTTGCTGCAAGGACGTGGAACTGTCTGATTCCTGAGTTCATGTTCCTCCTCTGGTTGGAGCACAGCACTGCAGCTCTCAGCTTGCTGAGCACATCCTGTCGTCTTCTGCTCCTGTCCTCAGGTAACCCTGACAGCAATGCTAGCCTGAGCATCATTCACCAGTGGGATATGGTCTGCCAACATTTGGCTTTTCCTGGCATCCCCTAACAGGTGTACAGCTGATGTCCAGACTCATCACCACCCCACGTTTAGAAGGGCTTCTCAAGGGAGCAACAAAATCATGCTGGCTCTTTCCAAGCACTGCATGTTTCTTTCCTCCTGCCTCCCTGATGTGGTACCTGTGCCCATGGCACCCCTTCCCCTGAATCAGAGCCCCTCCAACCTCACACTACTGCATTGTCCTGCTGTCAGTGAGCCCAGGCCACTGGCCAGCAGGTCTCAACCTTTAGGAAGGTGGCTGCTCTGCACTGGTCAAGGGTGGCAGCATCTGCAGCTCTTGCCCCATAAGCTGCAAGGAGCCCAAGGCTGCCCAGAAAGGTTGTAAGTGGAAATTGAAAGAGAAGCTATGTTTACAGGGGTGCAAGCAGACAAAAGGCAGTCCAGACCTGCTGCCACTGCAAAGGAAGGCAATGGCTGGGAAGGTGAATGCTACTTTTTGGTATGTCCTCCTCACTTCTGCCTGCTAGGGCTGCTTCATACTGAGCAGGCAGGTGCATACTGGAACAGAAGATATTCCAGTAGCCCAGTGTCCAAGGATACCACCTCTTTCCCCCCGCCTTTTCCTTTTCAAATAGGCTGAACTCAGCAGCAAGCCAAGGTTTGTGGTCAGAGACACCTCCCTTTACCTCTCACTTTGCTTAACTGCACCTAAAGATGCCATTGAGTTCCCACAGTAATCTTTTCCCTCAAATGCTTCCCTGCTCCTCCGTGCTTTAGACTACCAGTGAGTGTCAGCTCTTAAGATTTGTATGCATCTGCTTTCTCCCAGGGATGCCTAATCTAGTGTGCAGAACAATGAAGGAGCCTGGGCCTTTTAAGTCCCCTCCCTGTGACTTAGCTGTGTTAAGCACTTATCCTGCAAACACAAAGCAAGTGTTTATGCACCCCCTTCAGCAGACTGCACCCATTTAGGAAACTGTTCCTTCTGTGCACATCTGTGCTGTAGACAGAAGTGCTGACAGGTGAGTTTAGTTTCTTGAGTAGCAAGTGACACCAGGATCTATTCCCAAATACACAGCCTTTTGGAGCAAAGATCTGTGCTAAAAGTGACCACTGTGTACTGCTGAGGGTAGGCCCATCGCCGTGGCTTTGGGACCTTATGCCTCTGTCAAAATAGAAGGGGCAGAGGAACAGGCAGAGACCAAATTATCCTCATTCTTTGCATAACTCCTCACTTGTGATAGTAGACTAGTAGCCTCCAGGGAGAACATAGTGCACTGTCAGAGGAACATTTCACATCCAATCTTGAATTTCTGCATTTCTAAGTTCTCCTGAGGGCTTAAGAGGACCCTCTAGGTAACCAGAATCAGAATCCTGAAGGGAACAGAAGATTTGCAAAGGGCTGTGGTAGAGGACTTGGAGAAGAATTCTGCTTGGCTAGACTTGTGGGGGGAAGAATAATGTATTCATACTGAGCAATTAATTTATTTTTCTAGAAATGTTCTCCTGCTTAAATTATAACCAAGCCCTGGCACTGCTGAGTGCTATGATTTAATACCCCCATAATTAAAGACTTTGTTGTCATCCAAAGTCCTCACTGTGCAGTGAAAAATCAGCTCAAGAGCAGTAGAAATGTTTTTTAAAAGTCAAAGGCTGATTAGCATGAAATACTTGTGAGAAGGCTTCCGGCACACAGCCCTCAAACCTCCTGTCAGCTTTCACCCCCATCTCCAGAGCAGCCTGCTGGCCTTGCCCAGGTAGGTTTGGTCAAGCAAGGAACCGCAGGGTCCAAAATACACACCTAGGACTTCCCCACTAAGATAATCAGCAGTAGGATGGGCAAGACAGACCAAGAAGCAGGAGCATTCAGGCACTCTGTAAGGGATGAGGGATGCTCACCCAGGACACACTGGAGAAGCTATTGGCTCTGTTCTAGCTACAGTGAGCTCTGTGGTGCTCAAATACTGGAGCATGAGGGGAGTTCTAAAAGAGTCCCTGCATTATGGGCTGAACCATTCACACTCTTATCCTTCAAATGTTTCTAAGTGTTTCTTTGGGACTGCTGCTTTGAGAACAAATCAAAAGTCTTCACTGTTTTATTACATTTAAGACCCTGAATAGATCCTGCAGCCTCCATACTATGCTTCAGCCATAAGGAAACAGTCATGTAAGTCATTTAAAAATGAATTAATAGGGCCAGTGACTCAATGAAATGACAACTCTAACACAAACCAAGGGCACAAAATTTCAACACTGTATTCCACCAAAAGGACTTCCATTGCTCCTGAACATGCATTTACGTGCAGAAACACAGACCTTTCTCATAGCATTCAGGTATGGAGCTTCCAAGTATCTCAGTTTATATAAAAAGTACATGTGAACAAAGTGGATTTACCATGAAACTCAAGCGTCAGTGGTAGACTCTTTCCACATGTCAAGACAGACGACTATGAACTTTAAAACCTCCCTCTTCTGCTTTATTGACAGGTAAATTGTTCAAAAATGTTCTCACAATTCAATAATTACAAAGACTTAGACTTACATTAAAAAAAGTAAAAACCAGAGAACCCCCAAAGCAGTAGTGTCCAGCTCTTAACTGAGCCCCTTTATCAAGAATCTGAGAAAAAGAGCAAGTACTGTCGAACACTTAACGGAACAGGATTAAATGTTGACTAGAACACTCAGTTGAAACTAAAGATAAGTGCACGGCCTATACAGTGTTTCAGAACAGAACATTAGCCATTGGTATATCATCAGCCCATTTAAACCCAATTTTAAATAAGTGACATCCAACTGTCATAAAATTGGCACAGAAGGCACACTAGTGTGACAATGACAAACTGGATATGCCAGCCACTGAATTAATTACAAGCTTTTAATGAAACATGGTCACAAATCTCTGATTACTAAATGTATAATACATGGAAGCATGAGATTAAATATACACGCAAAACATCACCACTGCACGTGGGCCATAGCAAAATATACAGGAGTGTGTTGTGCATTTTTCTACATGATCAATACTTGATTAATAATCATGGGGTCTTCATGCAGGTGAGGATACAAGTAATGAGAAAAGCAGCACCCCCAGTTACACATCCTTCACGTTCCACTTCAGTAACCGATAAACCAGACTGATGTTTTAGTGTGATACAGTCCCTTAGATCAAGCACACTTCCAGGGCAATGCATCCATGAGAAGGCTTGCTAGCTAAACAATGTAGTGTGTCCTTACACCAAAAAACCCAGGAGAAACAACTTCTCAGAGACAGGCAGCAATTAAGAGTAAAATTTGTTTCACAGCAGTAACTACCAGTATTTTAAAAGCCCTGACTAATGACTGACTGATGAGGACTAAAAAGCAGGGTATGGGTAATAGATAACTGGCAGTAGTCCTATGTACAAGACTAAAAAGTTGGTAGAAAGATAGAAAGACAGTTATGCAGCTGTATATGTAATGGCTAAATGAATTAGAAGGCCACAAAACTACAACCAACTTTTCTTTGACTTCCTGGTGATTCTATTGATGTTGGAAACGACCTACAGCTTCCTAGCATTCTCCTTAAGATTTGGGAAAGAACAGTTATGGGAAAAAGGGAAGAGTGTATTCATCTGAGGATGTAACTAGACCTGCTCACATTTCCTATTTCGAGGTCCAAATTGTGTCTAAAAGGATTTCCTGCTAATGAGACATTACATCATTCTATAGAAAAATAATATTCCTGATACTGTAGCAACATTATCAGTATCTCTCTCTATTTCTTTTTCAGCATAAGAATAAGACTATTTACTGGTGGCCTTAAATGCTCCTATGCAATAAAACTGTTATCACAGCTGTGTAGAAAGGAACCAAACATAACCGAGCAGTGAACAACTCTGCATAAAAAGCTTGATCGCTATTTAGTAAAGAATATTCTTCATTTCAATTGTTTGTATCTACAATCTGATATATAATTATTCTTGTACAACACTAGAGATTCAGTGTCAGTCTTGGCACTAGCATCTGAGACAGCTTTGCCCTGCTCTCAAATACTCCATGGAGCAGTGGAAGATTGAAGCCAGAAGGGCGAGAGTGGTAGTGTTATGCATCACAGGTTGACTGGTCCAGTCCATCTAGTGTAAGCTGATTCCTATGAGGAGAGTTGGGACTTGGGGGACCACTTGGATTTGAGCTGTTGGATGGAGTAGAGTGTTTGGTGGAGTCTGAATCAGGCTGTTAATGAGAAATATTAAAAAAAAATTATGCTTACTTAAAATCAATTCTTCACACTCAAAAGGTTTCAAAGTCACTAAAAAACGAGGGAGAGCAACACCTGCAAAGCAGTGTGCATTAGGTTCATTTCATAGCTACATTCATGCAAATACTTCCATTATTGTCAATAGGCTGTAGTGCAGTCCTGAAGGTGACTTTCTAAGTAACAGGAATTATGGGGAAGTACATGGAAATTGCTAGGCTCCTTTAGCCACTGCACAGCTTTCCTGATGAAACACATCTACCTCGTTCTGGATTTACCAGCCTGTGTTTTTAAAGCAGTTTTTATAGCTCAGGAGTAGATATATCTGTCCACATAAACATGTAAACAACTATGGTCAAATCATCTTCAGTTTGGCAAGAAGGAAGGAGAAAAAAAAAACGTATGAACTGCTTCCAAACAGCAACAGAGACAGGCATGTGAAGTGCCTGACAAAACTGTGAAGGTTGCCAAGTACCAGGCTGGAGATCTGGAAACAGAATATACTTGCTGGAGATATCCAATGTCAATATCTAATGAAGACAGTTACTTCCCCAGCATTAGACTGGTTGTTGGATATTTGCCTTCACAGACTGGTCTCACTTCAACAGGATGGCTGGCAAGTTTCCCACTGTTTGGGCGAGTCGTAACTCTGAGCACTGCACTCATTCACAGCTAACAAAATACTGTGCAGGAAAATCTGGAATCACTGCAGCAAGTTATTCTCAAGAAAGAGAATATATGTTCAGCAAATGGATTGAAAGCTAACAGAGCACAGAATCATTAAGGTTGGAAAAGACCTTTAAGGATCATCAAGTTCAACCACCAACCAACACCACCAGGCCCACTAAACCATGTCACAAAATGTCACATCTGTATGTTTTTTTGAACACCTCCAGGGATTCAGGGATGGTTACTCCAACCACTTCCCTGAGTAGTCTGTTCCAATGCTTAACCACTCTTTCAGTGGAGATCTTTTTCCTAATATCCAACCTGAACTTCCCCTGGCACAACTTGAGGCCTTTTTCTCTTGTCCTATTGCTGGTTACCTGGGAAAAGGGACTGACCCCCACCTTGCTATAGCCTCCTTCCAGGTAGTTGTAGAGAGTGGTACAGTCACTGCTCAGCTTCCCCTTCCTCAGACTAAACAACCCCAGGTCCCTCAGCTGCTTCTCATAAGATTTGTGCTCTAGACCCTTCACTAGCTTTGTGGACCTTCTTTAGACATGCTTCAGCACCTTAATGTCTTTCTTGTAGTGAGGGGCCCAAAACTGAACATAAAGCAGTTATCCTGCAGAAAGGGATCTGGGGGTTCTGGTTTACAGCAAGTTGTGCGTGCTCTGGCATCCAAAAGGGCCCACTGTGTCCTGGGGTGCATCAAGCACTGCATTGCTAGCTGGTCAAGGGAGCTGTCAGTCCCACTCTGCTCTGCTGCGGCCTCTACTCAAGGGCTGCGTGCAGTTTTGGGCACCACAATACAAGAAGAATATTAAGTTGTCAGAGAGCATCCAGAGGAAGGACACAAAGATGGAGAAGGGTCTAGAGTGGAAGCCATATGAGGAACAGCTGAAGTCACTTGGTTTGTTCAGCCTGGAGAAGAGGGGATGGGGGGGGACCTTATTGCAGTCTATAACTTCCTCACAACAGGAAGTGGAGGAGCAGGAACTGATCTCTTCTCTCTGGCGACCAACAACAGGACTCGAGGGAACAGCATGAAATTGTGCTAGGGGATGTTTAAGTTAAATATATGGAAGAGGTTCTTCATCCAGAGGGTAGTGGAGCACTGGAACAGGCTTCCCAGGGAAGCAGTCAAAACACCAAGCCTGACAGAATACAAGAAGCATCTGGACAATGAGACTTTGGGGTTGTTCTGTTCATAGATGGGAGTTGAACTTGATGACCCTTGTGGGTTCCTTCCAACTCAGGACTATGATTCTATGAGTATTCAAGGTGCAGCTTCACCACTGCTGCGTACAGGGGGACAGTCACTTCCTGAGTCCTGCTGGCCACACTATTTCTGATACAAGCCACCATCAACATCCTTCAGAAATGATGTTCCCAAGCTTTGCATGGCTCAAACAACAGTAAGATCATCTATAACAAGATTATCCTAACATGACCCTGTTTATGCTGTGATAAAACCAAAAGCCACTGGATAAACAGTAAAAAAGCCAAAAGGTGTTATTAGAGCCTCCTTTTTCAAGTTTCAAACTATTAGTATTATTTTTTTTTTCCGTTTAAGAAGTCATGAGAAATTCTAAGATCTACCAAAAAAGAAAACTTGTGCCAATAAAACAGTAATTATCATCTGAGCCTTGAATGTAAGAGAGTTTGGGAAGGATGCTGCAGAACGACTAAGTCAACTGATATAGCCCATCAGCAGCACCTTTGAAAATCAAGACAGTTTCAAAAATACCTGTGTTCAGGGATTCCTATTTTCACATCCTATTAATGGCTTACTCAAGGTGACAAAGGAAGCCAAAGCATGGCTGTGACCAGAACTCTGGACAAATATTTTGTCTTGGCATGTATTAAGGCATCCTGCAAAGCTCTGTTTCCAGGAAAACACCTTCAAGACTCAGAACATTACATGGGCCTGTAGTTGCGTACCAAAAAGTGCTAGGAAGATGCAGAGATCTTAATCTAGTAGCTTGGCTCCAAGGAATAATTCCTAACACTTTCCTTGCAGAGGCAGTGCTTGAGCAAGTTTGAAAGAAGATACACCCATGATAAATCAAAGAAACAAAAAACATATTTTGCCTCCTTAGTTTCAGGGACACGAGTTTTGTATTGCCAGGACACTTTCAGTTTGGTGACTACTGGCACATACTTTTACTCTTCCTAAAAGCAGTTTTATGTATTTTAAAACGTGATTCCTTCTCCAGATACATGACAAAAAGTCTTCCTTAAAGCAGCACAGAAAATTACTTAATTAGTCATATTTCTTTGCTATTCTATGCTAATAGTCCAGAGAACATTTTTAGGAGCTTTGAGGACATTTCATCAATTAGTCAAATTTCCTTTGTCTACAAAGTTTAACTTTTTAGAACATCACCATAAAAAGATCTTTACCTCCTTGTCAAACTCCTGGTCAGGATCAGACATACTTCGGGAAGGCATAGCTCCTCCCACATCACTGCCACCTGCAGAAAAAGAAGGAAAAAAGGAATGTTTACACCTCTTGGTGAAGCCACAAATTGCAGCTCAGAATTGCCAAGCTTACTTCCAGTCTTACTTGATGAGGGCCATGAAATATAGGTTTTGTTTCTCTGCTGCTGCTGCCGCGAGAGGTTAGCTGTAGATGGACATGGTTTTTCGTCCTGTGCAGCAGGTAGGACACTCTACAATTAAAATAAAACACCTTGTTAGCCAGCAACAAAAGCTATCCAACTAGGAATTGTTACTCATGAAAACTTTACTGTGCTTTTGAAGCTATTGCAACCCCGTGTTGGTAAAAAAACTCTCAACTTACTTGACCACATCCACATATTTTCAGTAACAGACACAAACCCTGAGAAAGACAGAGAAAGAACTAAGCCCCATAGCAGCCACTGGAACCTGTCAGACAGCAAACCCTCTATGAAGGGGAAGGGACTGTACCAACAGCTCTGCTTTCCTTCCTCCCCCTGCTGAAAGGACAAATGCATTTACCCTCATCTGGGCTAGCTGAAGAGGACAAGACAAAACCTGACTAGCAGCCTCTAAAATGGAGGGTCCAGAACATAAAAGTATACCTTTGTTTCTTTCTCTCATGGATTTAACACTAAACATAGCTCCCAAAGTGCTCTACTTGTTAAATGCAAAATAAAAATAGTGCTATAAAGCACTGCAACTTACATGCATTTTAGTTACCTCCACAGCATTAGTTTTTCCCCCCTTTGTTTTTGCTTTAGAATTAGCAAAGTGCCACAAGCACACCATTCCAGTTCCTAACAGCTTGTAGCTACTCCTACCCTTGGCTAGGGAAGCAGAGGAGGGACAGGAAGAGGAAGAAAGCAGAGGGGAGCCTTGCAGTGAGGAATGGTCACTCTGAAGAAAGATTTCAGCAGAGATAGGGGTCATGTGAAAGACATGCTCAAAGCCTGCTGGAGGTGATATCAGAGCAGAATGTTGAGAGGATGAGGGGGTAGGAAATTCACTCTGTTATTTTAAGAAGACAAACAAGAAAAAGGAAGGAGAAGAGAATGATTATTTACAAAACTACTAAGAAGCTCCTGGCAGTGACACTATTTTCTTTCAGTGTCTCATTCATAAGACAGCTAAGAGTATTTTCTTGCACAGGATTTAGAAGCACATCAGGAAGGTTCACTTTTCTCATAACGACTGAAAGAAGAATTTGGTACCAAGACAATACATTCCATACAGCTCATCTCTACAGGTTTTTTGAGCAAGAACAAATGCACATGTATCTCCCTCCCTTTTAAAAAATATTTTACCAGTGGAAGGTCCATGAGAACCTGCATTCCATCTCCGGGTCCCATATGAGCCACGTGGTTGAAATTCGTTGGGTTAGAAATCATCTTTGACCTTAGCTCAGGGTCTCTAAGCATCTCCCTATAAGAACAGAGTGGGTTTTACTATTAGCATTCTCAGTCTCTGCATGTCACATGTATATGAAGTTACACAGCACAATGAAGTCCTTACCTCCTTTGCTGCAGTCGCTCTTCCTCAGGAACCTTAAATACAAATCTTCTTTTGCTCCTAGTTCGAAGCATTTGCTTCTTGCTATTGTCAGAGGTTTCTGGCACACTGAGGGCAGCTCCTGCTGTAATTTCACAAAGCAATTTCACATACACAGGTACATGTTGACCCAGATGTATCCAATACAAGTTTCATTTCTTGCAGAGGTAACATCACTTAAAATGACTCAGTTAGCTTTGGAGCATTTTCCCATTCCTCCCCTTGCTCAGTACTCACCTGCAAACTTGTTCTTGAAATATATTAGTCTTGGTGGCTCACAGTTAAGGAGATTCAGCGTGCCATCCATGTTCAGTGGTCTGATCTGTTTTGAAGATGGAGGCAGAGGATTAACACAAGCCTAGCATACAGTGTGAAAAACTATCTTATTTGGAACTAACTCCATTAGGTTCTATATCCAAAGAAAATTGCTTACCCTTCGCAGGCCAATAGTCTGGACCCATTCCATAGTGTTAACATCAAACACGTCGACACCATACTCACTATATACTGTTACGTACGAAGAACTGCAGCCTGCATAGATTAAAAACAAAGAAAACCCTAATGTGGTTTCAGTAGTCCAGATCTGACAGATATTTCAGCAAATTTCAACAGTTAACAAGCCTTCCACTATGTGCAAGATACATTTTAAAACCCTTTTTCCCAGCCCTGCTTTCAAATACTTTTTTGATAACAGATTTGCTAATGGTAACTGCCAGCATCATGGAAAGGTTTAAATTTGACCCTTTCAATATTTTTAAATTTCAAATTATGATTTCATGAAATTGCACAATAGCATCTGAAATTTTCAGATGCATACAGATTTCCTACTTGGTAGGAACTGAGCAGTTAGCTTTTCTGCAGATGCAGATTACTTCATTTCGGAAGCAGCAAACTAACTATGCATCTGCTGTGCAGGGGAAAAGCAAGGGCCACCATCTGTGAGGTGGGTCATGAAGTCATGATGCAGATCTCTTCTCAATTTCCTTCCTCTACTGCTAACAATTATCTAGCTTTAGATATTCATGTATGAGTTGCTTTCATCAAGTGAACAGAAAAATGTCACAATGCTTAAAGCCCACAACCCATTTTCTCTTTTCAACATTTTTGGGGTTTTTTTTAAGCATAAAAGGCATCAGTAGACAAGTTTATTTTAGGTCAAATGAAAAGCAGAGATCCCTAGAGCTTCATATCAACAGGCTTCTGTTCATGTAAAGACTGTGTCCTGATGTAAAACGCAGCTAGGAGAAACTGATAGGATTTAATAGAGAAAAGAACTGCTTCAATAAACAAAAGGAAAATAACCCAGTAGGACACTAAAGACATTTCAGAACCTTCTTAGAAGAACTGAAGTAAAGTTGTGGCGCTATTTTTTGTCAATTCATTCACAGAAAGTTTTGGACAGCTACCATAAATATGTATTCCAGAAGTGATTTATGGTCAAATATTTATTATATGGGATCATGGTTGTCTTGGATGTCCAAACCAAGGGAGATCACTGAGCATCAGACAAAAACACCAACTGCTGCTGCCTGGATAGCTTTTAGCCAAGGCCAGCACTTACCAGGGAGAGCTGATGAGCTTGATCAGATTTCAGCTGGCTCCCAGAAGGACACTTCAGTGTCGGCACTGGGCTTGCCCATGCTATAGCTTTGAGATCTGCTGGCTCCAAGTCTTTGTGCCGTGCTGTACTCAAGCTGAGCAGCCCACAATGCCTACACTGACTGAGCACAGAACCAAGGCAATTAAACTGGCTTAACTGCAACCTAGACAGGCCACCCAAGATAACAGAGCTGACTGTGTTGGTGTAGACCTCAGAGTCTTCTAGGATGAGGGAACTGAATGCCCTAGACACAAATTCTCCATTGTATCCTAAAACCTCTCTACAACACGGCCCTCTACCACTGCAGAAACTGCAGCAAGGGGAAAACTGTTTCCACTTTGATGATCTCCTGATGGCACAGTTGAAAAAACCCACCATCACTGGTGACAGAAGCCAGAACTGAGGAGGGAGGACAAGGCTAATGAAAAGGGAAGTAATCCAGTTTCCTTTGACAGTGGAAAAAGATGCTCTTTCTACAAAAAGAGACCTGGGCCAACACCACTCAGGCCTGCACAAGAATGCTGTAGAACAGTTTACAGTAAGAACAGCTTCTAATAATAACAGCAAAAAAACATTAACTAGCAAGTTTAGTTTGCTGAAAAGCAAAAACCTGTAAAGCTGATACAGGAAAAGGAAACATTAGCTTTGGCTAATGGTGTTTTAAAGTAAATTTTCAACTCCATTGTTTCCTTGGGCCTTTGCTTTAGACTTCTGTACAGAATTAGGTCAGAGTATAGCAAGCGAACAATTTCAGCTTAAGACAATTATAATTAAACAAAGTGCTATTAGGGCCTGGGCTGATCAAACCAACATGCACCTAACTGCTCACTCTACTGTTTAAACAGAAAGTTATTTCTTGCCTTCAATCATTCAAAACATTTTAACTGCTATTTGAGCTCCAAATAGAAATCCTGGTTTTACCATGAACTGCTTTTGACTACTGAACACTGAAAAATGCTCTTCATGTGCTTCTATCCTAACTAGCTGACAAACCAATGCTCCTGAAATGAGTGGAGCAGCTGAAAAATTACCCTCTACCTCCCTCTATTATTTTTGGAAGTTCTCCCCCTAAAAATGTAACTAAATGGAAAAAAATTCCTAGCAGTTCTGCCAAAAGCAATATTTTTACCTCTTGTTATCTTTTATGAGCCCTTAAGAGTTACAGTTACCCTTCTTTAGCTTTCTACTGTACTTTGAGTACAAGACACAGAAGACATCCTAAATGTAAGTAGACTTTTACACTCTCTAGGGGAGCAGTAACTTTTACAGAATTTCACAGACCAGTAGTCTTGCACTGGACTACTCTCTGTAAAAGTTATTTTGCATTCCATTATTTGTTCTTCTGTGTCCTGTAAAAAGACAGAGCTTCTTTTCTTGCCACATCCAGGAGCTCAGTCCTGGAGATAGCCAGGTCCAAAACTATCGTCAGGAAGAACTATGCATCCTGTCAACTCATCAAAACTTCAACTGTAGATATTGAAAGACAAACCAAAGCAAACCAGAATGCAATGCTGATAATTTTTTAGGCAAGTAAAGCAGCAACAGGGATATGGCAACAGAAAAACATATACATACTACAGGCAACAGGAGTTGCAGGCCACATTAGTTCCTGCATGCGTGACCTTCGACCTTGTGAATCGACGTATACTCCCATATGGCTGAAGCAAAGCAGGTATTCCTCATTACTGAGCTCCACAGCACAAAGGGCATCAAAAGACTGCTGTGAGAGGAAGATAAGCGAGGGGTCATTAGGATTTACCAGGTTTATAGATTGTCCATCTCCCTGGATGGTCAACAGAGAGAACCCAGACTGGTAGCCAACACAGAGCTTGTCCTTGAACACTGTCATCCACTGTACAGTTCCTGGAGCCTGAATTTCACTGAATTTTTTGTGGAAAGGTTTAGTTCTGTGAATTTCGTAGCAAAAAACCTGTCGTTTGACAGCCACAAACAAACAAGTTGAAGAACTCTTCTTTAGTGTTCCAGTTGTAATCAATTGGCAGCCTTTAGTTTCTGCAAGCTTAATGTCAAAGTTTCCTTCTGACCCATCCAGAGATGCCCAGGGGTAAAGGTGAACATGATGGTTCCGACCACAGATGAGGATGATGATTTTCTCTTTGGGAGCAAGCTCTATCTGGTACACCTTCTTGCAGTCAGCAGCTCGGACTATCACTGCAAAGGAAAGAAGAGCTGCTGTAAGCTACACAAAAAACCCATCAGGCTTGGCAACACTGCAGTGTTCCATACTGGTGTCTGAAAATGAACCTAAACACAGACCAGATAAGAAAGAGCACTTGTGAGACATGTTTGATGCTCTGTTACTAATTCTCAGAACAAACACGGAAACACAGCATTCCTGGAACTTTATTGATACAAGTCTCAGCCACACTTTTCAGGAAAAGGCTGTTTAACATCTGGGATAATTGGAGAAAATGCTTTATACCATAATACCTGTACTATCTGCAGATTGCAAAATGCTGCACCTTCTGAAAAGGGTCCCATCTTCAGGAAAATAAGAGTGTCTTCAGTAAATTATGGAGGAAGACCAAATCAGCAGAACACAAAGAGAAGAAATAGAAAGCATTCGATGCTGATAACTGAGGATACAAAATTCTGTACTGTTAGGAAATGTTTCAGATAAATAGAAAAGCAGTACAGTGAGTGGGTGTTCAACACCTGTATGGAAAGGCAAAAAAAAAAATAAAAATGGTGTGTGTGATGGGGAAAGGATCAGAAAGAATGGGCTTCAGCTGTAGGAAGAGAGGTTTAGGACAGGCACCAGGAAAAAGCTTTCTCACAGTGAGGACTAATTAGGCTACCCATGGGAGCTGGAGAGTTTCACTGTTTGAAGGGTTTTCTAAAACTGGGTTAGAGTCAGCTGGGGGGGGTGTTAGGTAGAATGTGTTCTGCTTTTGGGATTGTGGGTATGCAGGCACTTTCAAGAAAGTGGTGAGTATTTCATGGACTACAAAGCGAAGAGACTAAGCAACTCTGAACCAGGAAACATAATATGCATAAGCCAATGACATTAAAATGCCACTTTCATTGTTCTGTTAACTGAATGCATTCAAAATATTTGTGATTGATAACTAAAAAAAAAAAAGTAAAATTGGGAAATTGTATGCATTCTTTTCAGTAATAGTTGAGTAACTTAGCCAAGTTACCAAATTCTTTAAGCTTTGCAACAAGCCCTTGGCTGTTTAGATCAGGAAGCCAAGTGCTTTTGTGGCATCCCCCTACTTGCACAAATAGGTGATATGTCTAAAGAAATGGCCTGTGAAATAACCAGCTGTTGGAACTTTGTCACAAAGAAAAGATTTTTTTCCCTAGTTCCAACTCCAGCTTACAGTTTAGTTTATTTGCCAAAGTGATATTCTGACCCAAAACCTTTGATAGAAGGAGTTGGCAGTTAATTAACACTGAAAAATTACAACTGCCATAAAATGAAAAAGAGATTACAATTTATAAAAATGCTATTAACACACAGGAACCAGCCACAGAAAACTCCTGCAAAACATCTTTTAACTTGAACCCAAAATTGATATTTTTCACATTTATCTATGACATGGTGATGCAGATAATTGTTACTTTATGAAATGACCTTTCAAATTAAAAGGTACAAATTTCTTTTATGCAAGTTGTACTGGAATCTCTGGAATTATCTGCATCTAAAGTTATGTTTATATCTAAGTACTTACAGAATGGTGACCACTGGAAGCTTACTCAAAGGAATGGCATTTATTATTGCTAAAAAGAATTCCAAATATCTGCTGTCTCCATGTATAAAGCAGTTTCTCCTGGAATTGGGCAATGGCTTGTTCTAAGCAAGAGGAAGCATAACATTTTGCTTTTTGCCCCCAAACCACATCCCTGACTTAATTTGATTTTGAAAGTCAAATAAGTCTTTAAACTCCTGTATTCACTGCTTTATTTTACATTGAAATGCAAGTTTTAGCATGACTGAAATCCAACTTTCAAATAGCCACAAACTAAACTGCATTGAAAGAGAAAATCCAAATTCTTCCATCAAGACTAAATTTGAAGAAGTATCTTTTTTGAAATTTGAATGACAATGACCAAAACCAATCAAAGAGAGATTTCAGGAGTGTCTCAGTCACCTTCCCAAAGCTGGAAAAGGCATCTTTTCATTTTACAAATCTGTATCGCTGACCTCAACATCCTCAGCTCCCAGACTGTTAAAGACATGAGAAGAACCTAAGCTCAGAGGTCATAAATATAGGTGAAGAAAGCATTAGGTATTTTGTCAGAAACAATCCTACCACAGAGCCAAGGCTGTTACCTCTTATACCACAAAAAGTATAAATTTAGACAACACTCTAAATCCAGAGTGCCTCAGGAGTTACACTAAATCACAGATTTCACCAGGTATGTTTGGTGCTTTTAAAGTCAGAGGGAAAGAAATAAGTAGTATTTCCTATGGTAACCTGGAAAAGGACAAACAGTAGATCACTGTATTTTAAATGTGTTGCTTCTTAGAAATATATTACTTGTATAAATTCAGTTTATCTCAACTACTTTTTCATATTTTTTTTTTCTTCATTTGTTTGTTCAAAGTAAGACCATCTTATTTTGGAAGCAGACTGCAAAATTAACCAGACTTGTTCTTTGTTTTACAGTGTTTAAAACTGCATTTTGTATAGACTGACTCCAAATGATCCCCAGGCTCATGTGCTAGTAAACCTTTTGGCCTCCATGCTTTCCCCACCATGCTTCCCATTGTTATTTGTGTTAGCACTCAGTGTCTGTCAAGTGAAAGAGAAAAATGCTTCCCTTACTCCCCATCTGTGATGCCTTATCAGTGAGGGAGGGATATGCCTGGACTGCTCAGTGACTACACAACATACACTTTGCTGTGGTACCTGGAGCTCTGGGTGCATTTCTGGAATGGACATGGTAAGTCTTCAGAAAACACAGGCTATACTGACCCCATTTTTCCCAAAGCAGAGGCAGAGTGCATTAAGAACAAGGACAAAGCAGGTTCAGATGGAACCACAGGGTCAGGGAAATAAAGAGATAATGGAAAGGGGCAAGCAAGATATTTGCTTTGGACATCATTGATCTGAAACAGAATGTGAGTGGTTGTCAAATTTCTGGAAGAAACAGACAATGACTTATAGTGGCTTTAATGGGAATCCTCAAACTCTTGTGTTGCTTGCACTGCCTACCTAACTTCTGATTCATGGCATTTTAAGTCCTCTGACGGTACAGGTTGAAACATGTCTGTTTCCATGTCTTTCTCACTCAATTCGAGTTCTATTTAGTAAATGCCTGTGTGCTAATTCAGTAATGCCTGTTCCCTGCTGTGGGACACACAGTTAAGGTGAGAATGTGTCAGAATATGCCCAGTAACTCATACCTTTAATTTCAGCCAGCCAACTGAATGTGATGATAATGACCAAATTAGTGCTTGTATCTCACATTCACTTTTCCTTCTCATCATTTAACTGAGTGCTTAATACTTCCTATGCTTGAAGGGCTGTTGTGTAACCTGTATTATAACAGCACTAGAAGTCATGGAGCACATTATTCTGTAGGTAATTACTGCATGCATTAAGGCCTAACTTACCATCACGGGTCACCTCTATCACATAGAGTCCTTCTTCTGAACCAATTGCTATTCTATCTCGATCTAAACCAGGAAGGGAAAAGAAAAAGCTATTAATTCAGCAACACTTAATCTTATCTTTAAAACAGACTGTTTGCTCTGAACAGCTGGAAAAAATTTCTGGGCAAATAGATTTTGAAATAGATTTTCAACAGCAAATCCATTTTGCTTAAGTTCATGCAGTCTGTCAAAAGCATGCTATATACTGTATTGCCAAAACAACCTGATAAACAACTCACCAGTATTATTTACTCCAAGTGGATGAAGAATTTGAATATCAGTGCAACATTAGCATTCCCCCTACTATGAAATTCCTCTGCAGGAATATAGCTGAGGAATTTATTTGCAAGTGTCAGTGTTCTCATTACAGAAGCCCATCGAAAAGGTTCAACAACCCTCAGACACTTCTAAAAGTTAAAACAAACATACCTACAATAGCAGCAGCTAGACTTGCTTTAATAAGAGGCAGTGTACTGTCATAGGCTTCTTGTGGAATATGCACAACCTGGTTTTTCAGTCTGTTCTTGTGCAGGATAGACTGCAACCCTTCTAGGATTCCAACCCACTTTCTCTTCTCGTTCTCATTTTCCGTCAGGATCAGTAAAGAACAAGACTTTGAAGGCAAACCTAAGAGAGAAGCTGTCACCTTTTAACAGACAGAGAAAGTGAAATTAATAAAGAGTAATAAAAGCCCTTTTTGTCAGTATTATATACTGCACAGAACCATGAAAGTAAAATAACACTTCTCATAACAACGTGACTGTATACCTGAGGGGAATGCAACATAGCCCACAGCTGACATGGCCACAGCACTTCAAAAGAAGCCTACATAATCCACAGTGGTTTTGGTTAAAAATGCTCAGTCTTGCATAATCACTCTGAATCCTAAAATATAGGCAAGGAATGCTACATTCCTCTCCTCCAGTAATCAATACATAGCAGTGACAAGGACTTCTTCCTCCTCTGAACTGGAATTTCAGTAGCATGCCATCATTTATCCTGACCCCTTCCCCTATCATCTTTGAATAACTTATTGAAAATGACACAAGTGCTTCCTGAGTCACATGCTTTCTAAGCCAGATGCATTTAAATCCAATGGCATTGCTATGATCAACTCTAGACTTTGATTCTGCTACTTAACTTTCAAAATATTTGTCCAGGAGGAAGAGCCCATCATATATGCCTTAAAAGCTCTGGAGGAAAACAATGCTTTCAGAGTGAATTACTGCATCCTCTCCTGCTTCCCCATGTTAAAAAGTGAATCACTATGGCTTCAATGAATTTTCAGGTAAATTATCCTATGGATCTCAAAGCAGAATGTACGTAGAATTCAGGAACTTCCTGTTGCCCCAGGGACACAATTACTAATTGTTAACATTAGTTTCGTGTCCTGTATGAAGGGTTTGTGAGATCATGGGAACTATGCTTTCAAGTCACAAACAGGTCATCAGCCAGTATCAGCCTTCACAACAGACTTTTAGAATAAAAACAGTGAAACAGAAAAAAAGCAGCAAAAGGTACAAAAGTGTCAAACTAAAGACTGTAACTAATCATACATGGAGTAAAACATCTTCGGTCTATATGCCCTGATAAGAAAATCACCACAAAGATGGATAATGTGGTTATGCAACTATACACTTTCTGGAAGAGTGAATTAAGCAATAACATTCATCTTAAAGACAATATATATCTGAAAGCAAACTTAGGACAATATGATGTCAAAGACAGGAATCCAGAAGTAAGATGAAAGTGAAGAGCAATAGGAAAAGAACTGAGTAGTTAGCAATTGCTCATAGCTCTTATTACTCTACATCAAGCTTTGTTCATGTCTAAACTGTAACTAAGCATTAATATTGTAAAAATGGTTGGAGGCATAAAGTGTAACACTTCTATATTTGAAAACAAAAGAAAAACCAAATAAAGATTTCAGCTCTGTTTTTCCTTTGAAGTACCACCATGTATTACTTCTCAGACTTAGGTGCTGTCAAATAGGGAAAAAAATGGGAGAAGCTGGTCACAATCTACCCAGCACTATTAATCATACAGAAATCCAGCATCTGCTATGAAACTCAAGGCTTCTTAATTCCAACTGTTAAGGTGTGGAAGGACTCCACCACACTCTTGCACTATTATTAAGAATGTATCGATAGTAGCACTTATGACCACAGTGACTGGATTCAAGGGCACCCCTAACATCCAGCTTTAAAAACTGGTTAGCAAGGAGCGATGCTGGAGTCAGGGAAAAGCTCTTCCTCCTGATACCATGGAGGGTCAAAGGTGGCAATGTTTTGGTGTTTGGCAGTGTTCTGGTATTGTTTTCTGTCTTTGGTAGGACACCAATATCATCAAGTGCTATGTGAAATAACACATACGAAAGTGCCACATTTTTACCCAGATGATGCAAAGTAACGGTTTTAAGTGTTGTGCAGAAGCCACGCTCTGTCATTATGGCAGCAAGATGCAAATCTAGAATTACATGAAATTGGGAAAATACTCTCTTGGTTTCCAGTTTTAGAAATTCCTTCTTTTGAAGGAGGTCTCTCTGGGTGGGAGTTTCAACTGTTAACGTGACAACATACAACTGAGAAAAGAGGTGGGACTTTGGCAGCATTTTCTCTGGTCCCTGTCACCAGGGCATCTAACCCAGGCTTCCAGTGAATTCATCAGATCTCTTTGGTAGAGGTTAATGTGATTGAAGCACAGAGTCATTTTGTCAAGCCTATCCACACAAACATTCTTACATGGGGATATTTGATAACACTTCTTTTTTTTCTTAGATACTCCTTCAGTTAAAGACTTCAGGCAGAGATCAGAGCAGCAAGTCAGGCAGGGTAAATATATGAATGCCTTGTTCCTACATGAATCAACCATCATTCTGCATAGCTCATTTTCTCTCCTCAGAAATCCTTGTCCATAGTATCTCACATGTGCTAATGTGAGAAGACAGCAGGCAGGTCAGAATAAAAATATCCAAAACATATAGAAACAAGAGTAAAATGAAGGTAAAAAGGATGAAAATCCACTGCAAAAAATCTTTCTGAAAGAAAAAGAAAAGCAAAGCCACAGAAGCATTCAAGTAGCAAAGACTTTTCATAAGTAAAACCCTAGAGGACCGAATGATTGAGACTGCATGTGACTGTCAGCTCTTTGGCTTCCATGTTCCACTGACTTTGATTCTAAATGACTGAGGATCAGAGATGCTGAAAACTGTGAGTTTCTGGATTCAAATGCAAGAGATTACAGATACTGGCTACTAATGTACTCTTCTCTATGTTTTAAAATTCCAGAGTAAATATAATTCACATAAAACCTAGGAAAGAAGTTCCTCTTGTTAAAAACTATATACAGCATTCAGATAGACAATACATCAAAGAGGATATTATAACTAGCTAATTATTTTATCTTTTTTTTTTCTACAACTCAAATATGAAATTAAGGAAATTGAAATTTCCAATGTATTTTTTTTTTGCACAGGACAATTTCAAAACTAGAATCAGTGAGCACAATCCAGCTTCACCTTACTCTTATAGCACCAGTTCCTAAAGCAAGAGTCCTCCAAAGCTGAGAAAGAAAAAACAGGCTTCAGTGATGCCCGTGGAAGAGGAGGCAAAAATACACACAATTATAATAAAGACATTTTTAAAAAAGACAAACTTTATGCCAGACAGCAGCAAAATAAGGAGAAGTTTGTTCTTTACAATTCAGTTATAAGAGGAGATGTTCTACACATTTCAGCACCTCCTGTAAACTCTTATACTTCTGCATAACTTAATAAACATTAAATAGGGACAACACACTTTGCTATTAAAAGAACACTTGTATTTAATTTGTATTTTCTTTAAGAGTAAGTTGGTAGCCATACCCTGAATATACAAGGGATGTCTTTCCGAGTCGCGTGGATTACATCCGATGCCAGGACAGAGCTCACACAAAAATCTTCATCTCTAGGAAGAAACAGAGCAAGAGAATCACACATGTGCAGACACTAACATTGTTCAGCAAAATCTAATTGATATCACCACTGTTTCAGTAGGCTGCAATCTCTTAACACCACACAGAGGTCACAACTGCTTTGCTATGCTCTAACCATCCTTGATCCAAACAACTCACAAGCTTTAGTTCTGTTTCTACAGCACTCAGTATGTGTAACTCTTGTCCACCTGAAGTTAAGTGGGGTGGTTTTGTGTAGTTTTGGTTTACTGATCACACCTATTCTACACTTAGCAGCAAAAATATTGCTCTTCCAGCCCAGCAGACGCATTAGAAATGAATAATTCATACCTCAATGAAAAATAGCAAAAGAGGGGCCTTTGGGAAAAAAAAAAAGATCCCAGAAAGAGCTCCTGGCAACTTAATTATAGTTTGTGGGATTCAAGTAAGGGTTTTCAAAACAGCTAGATTTTATTCTCTATTACAGTAAAATAAACAGACATCAGAACAACTTCTGCATTTGAGTGCTTCACCCCAAAGGGCTTGTCCATACAAGCCCTTTTAAATCTGAATTTGACCAAGCTGATCACCCTAATTGCCAATTTTAGTGTAAAGATGACACTAATGCCTGAAACTTGCCCATGCTACAATTCATAGCTGTGGTGGTGAACATCTGTTAAAACATCTAAGAATCTTCAGAAGACAGACTCAAAGAGGCAAGTTCAATAAGTATATAAAGCATGGGACAGTTCATATAATATCTGACTGAGTTGCTTCAAGCCATGTACTGATGTGAATGCTGTTATTTGCAGTACTTCTGTGCTTCTGCTCCCACTGCCAGCGTGCCAGAGAGAGCTGACACTGCTGGTTCTGAAAGAATAAATGTGAGAGGAGAACAGCAGTACTGCTGCAAACCCATGGTGCTACTGTCTGGAAAAAAGTACAAATCAAGGTGCTTGTGAAGGCAAAAATTATCTTCAACAGAGATAGAAAGTGCTGTAACATTAAAAGGTATTATGTTTTCTTGATGTTTCCATAAATTGAAATACAAAAACCACTTCTTGGTTATTCTGATCAATGTAAGGCTCAGATCTTTTACAGACAGTGTTCAGTGGTTCAAATAGTTGACCACAAGAAAATAATTCCTGTGAGAAGGCAGTCAGAGTCACTTGTATTGTAAATTAGTTGGTGTTTTCTGAAGACTACTTGTTTTATTAGTGTTCCTGAAATCACTGATTCTGGGATGATCTGTGACTCAATGTTGAGGTCAGGGTGTAAGGCAGGTGTAAAAAACAATCTACCAAAGTCTATTTGTTTTGGATGTATGCATATGGAATTCTAGGAAGAGGTATGCTGATACTGTAAATACTAGGGATAGTAGTGTGACATGCTGCTGAGCCAACTCACCCAGCCTAAACTTAGCTGCAGTCTATACACAGAACACACAGGTCTTCTCAGACCAGAGCTTTTACAATCTTAAAAGTTTCCTGTGTACTATAAATAAATATTTCTGTTAGGAAAAATACAGAGGACTTCTCCACTGTCATAGTAATACAAACCTGAGATCCAAGACTTGACTTGCAACAACTCCAGGCTGGGTGGATTTTCCTTCAGGTACATCATATAAGAACAGTTTGCAGTCACAGACAACTGCATAAGCCCTCTGCCACCCTTTCTTAACTCCTGTAGGCTTTGGGACCTGTGTATAAATAAGTGATTGCTTATTAAATGTAAGCACATGTAGTAGACACAGAAAGCAGGCACACTGAGAAAGGCTTAGAATTAGAAGGAAATTAGAACACACTCTGCTTGCCCTTCAAAACAGAGTGGAAAATGTCAAGTAAGTTCAACCATTCCTTGTTACAGTTCAATAAATATATTAGGCAATATTAGGAGAAGCAATGGTGCTTGTATATTCCACAAATATCAAAGAGGTAGGACAGTTTAGCTTTATATTATGCCTACATCGCCACCAACAGAAATTCTTCCTTAAAATATGCTTTTCCCACCCCCCCCTGCTGCTTATGAACATCATAGCTACTAATCTTAGCTTTAACTCTTGTAGTAAAACCATTTCTCCCACATCTAAAGCAATGAAAGTTAAATAAGTTACATAGATGACACACAAAGCCTAAAGGCTTTAGCACAATTTAGGCGATCTGTTTAAACATACTTAGAGGTTCCAAGCTGCATAGCTGTAAGTGGAACTTAGCATCTTCTCTTGTCTAAGAACAAAAGACTATTACCTTGACATAACCTTTGTAGGCAGTTCCTATTCCTCTTTGCACATCTACTCCAAGAGGCCTTTTGGCTTGCTCAGGGGGTATGGGGCAGACCTGAGGTGCACTATCCTTGCAGGAAACATGGCATGCAAATGAACACACTGAGCACAAAAGAGAAAATTCACAGTGAAATGCATGTATGAGTCAATCAGCAGAAGATCAATGCAGTCTACCCTTATACTCAGCAAATTAATTAACCACACTGAAACTGGCAGTCAAATATTGCAATAGCCCACTATGCTAAAGGAGTGAACACACCTAGACATTACAGGAGACTCTCCAAAGTGCTTTTATTTTTAGTTTTAAGCCTATTACTTCCATAAGGCAGGAACTGAGTCCACATTTCAAGGCAACTTATGAAAGCATTTTCCAGTAGGAAAAGGAGTTGGTCAACTTCACTGATGATAAGCAGCAACTAACCCAGTCACAAAAGAGAAAAGGTATTAATAAAGAAGGCATAAAAATTATGGGCCAGTGATAGGAGACAAGATAAATATAGTAGGTGTTTAATTTGATCCAAGCATGCAAGAATATTGCAAAGACAAAATAAAAGTAAATTAACCAAAAATATTAGAAAGGGTTGAACTATTAAACACAGGCAATACACTTGAAAGTATAATAAAGTAGAATCCAGAGGACAAGGATTGAAAGGGGTACACGTGTATCTCAGAGCTCACATGAGGAGCAAACATCTTTACTTCTATGCATCTAATCATTACAGCCTTTCTCTTAACCATGTACACCACTTTGTACCACTCTGTGCTGTATCAACAAGGGATAGAAGTCTCTAGTTCTCTTGCCCATAGAGCACTTCATACATAAGCACTACACAGAAGAAACACAGAATATATGCCTCTTCACATGTGACAGACTCCACGAACTATGGAATGACTTAACATGTTATACTGAGGCATCCAACCCAGTTTATGGGCCAGATCTTCCCACAGAGATTTTGCTTGGTTTGTCCCAGCTACCCTGTTTCTACCAGTAGGCTTGGGAAGGCAGGGGGAGGGTGGCACAGCACTGTGACCTATCCTGTGCTTCCTCTTAACCATATGCTCCGAAGTAGGCATCTGGGAGACACCCTAGGCACATCTAGTCCCATAATTATGAAGGGGCAAAGGTTTCCAGAAAACCTGGAAATCACCTGCTTCTGCTAGAGCCACAGACTGGCCTACAAACCACCTCCTCATAATCCCTGAAGGAACAGCCAGGAGAGAAGGCAGCCCATAGCAGGCTGCCTGGATAATTTTTTAAGCTACACTCTGCTCCCAGGAGGACAGGAATTACCAAGAAAAGTCACTCATGCAAACTACTGTAGGTGCTCCCCAACACCAGGTAATAAATTCAGCTCTTTCAGGAAGCACCATAATTATTTGGGACTGTGCATATCAAGGCACACTGGTTGCAAAATAGGGAAAATCCACAGGACATAGACAGGTCCACAGGCCTCTGGAAGTTCAGCTGTATTTTACTGTAGTCTTTAGCATGAAAAAGAGGAGGAATTCAGAAAAGCAAGTGATTGGGAGTGGCCCAGGGCAAAGTCTTGTTCTGCTGCAGTCATCTCTATTCTTGTATCAATGTGCTTCTATTTTTTTCTGTAGCTATCAAGATCTGGAGTAGAAGAGGCAAACTGGAAAACTAATGATGCAGAGCTTAATCAAAACACACAAGAAAAAACAAAGAGTGAAGCTGATAGCTGCACTAAGGGAAAAAGTGTTTCAAACTTGCAGGAAGAGATGCATACCAAGAGTTCAGAACTGTCAGCAAAAGAAGACAAAAGGCAGCCCCAGGGCAAGTGCTCGCAGAGTGATAGGTGCTCCTGGGGAAGAACTGCCACCAGATGGTTTACCAGGAAAAAAGCCCTGAAGGGCAGATGAGGCAATCTGAATATGATACTGAAGGTGTCAGTGGAGAGGGTGTCACAAGCAAGAAATAAGCTGGGCACAGAAATACAATAAGATTATTTATAGTGTTGTGGACTAATTATTGAGTTCATGTGTCTACTCAAGATACAAAAAGGTATTTTCAAATAAGAATACCTCCATATACTCCAACATGGAATTCAATAGTGACACATGCACCAGAGAATGAATTTGAAATAAAACTAGTGGACAGTAAGAAAGACTACACGCCAAAAAGCCTTACAAATGGTCCTTCCAACATACAAATTTATGATCAGGATAGCACTAATTAGACAGACTCAGATTCATGTTATCAGAGCATTTCTGTAGTCTTCGCCAGGAAGAAGAGTCCTGCCTTCCCTCTGCTCCCCTCCCCAGCTCACACTGTAACAGCACTAGTGGTAGCAGAACTAATTAGTAATATGAACGAGAACCATGAGGGCTAATACTAATTCTTTGGCTTCAGAAATCTGATAATGATGCAAAAGAAACTAGAACCATTGAGTGGCAGTCACTCCTCTCATTCCTTCCCCAAAGAAATGGTTGCCTTAAAATACACGAGTGTTTTGGGATGACACTGTCAGGGACTTGCCAAAAAAACAAGCAATTGAATGGACTCACCGTCACAGGCATAACCTTGTCGAACTAATCCCACCATCAGAGAGGTGCAATGGCTACACTGAGTAGGGCTTGTGAATGACTTGATATTGAGCTGGTGAGCTTTAGGCTGAAAGATACATTCAGGATAAGAAAATAATTTTTCACTTTCTGTACTCTGGAAATGCAGGCATATCCCTTCACCACCCTCCAGTATATCACAGTGTATGCTATTCAACCTGGGCTTCTCTTAAGTAAGTGCAGCTTGGAAAAGGTGCTGCAAGACAACAGGTAACAGTTTGATTTCCAACCCTTTAAGATACTCAAACCCACGCTTACAACCAACTGCTTTTTGTCATCCCTTCTGACAAACCAAAACCCAAACCTTCCGTTTGGAAACACCTGATTAAAATCACAGAACTAACAAACAGACACATGACAAACCCAAACAGGACAAGAACAAACATGGAGGGCTAATTCATAAAAGCTCTTTTTTTCCTTTGTTCTTTAGAATAAGGTTAGCACGGTCCCCCTACCTTTGGTACAGCTAGAGAAATGGATTGAATGGTGGGGGAAGGAGCAGCAGGCATCCTCTGAAGCCGAATTGGTTCCTGAATCACAAAAAACTGTCATTGAGCAAAACGAGGCTTCAAGAATTTGTTTCAAGATTGGGGTGGCAAAGCATAGTGGTTTCTGATTTTTTTTTTCTTTTCTTTTTTTTTTTTTTTTTGAAAATTACCAAAATTTAATTGTCATCAACATTGCCATTCTGATTAAGAGAAACAGACTATGTTTTAAAGCACTCACAGGAAAGCCTGCACACTAAGAAACAAGCAGCAATACAGAAAACATATGAAAATGAAGTACATCAACATACACAGAGCCAGCAAAAAGGTTTCATTTGCAAGTGTCCTCAAGTCAGGTGCAATTAACACTGACACATTGCAAATAAGCAACATTCAATCCTGTTTCATCATAATGAATGTTGCAATACGTGTTTATTGTGAACAAGACAGAGACTTCCTAGTCAGTTACTCTTCAGGGTAAAATAACAGCTCTCTTACTTCTTGTTGTTGCTCTGCCATTACAACTGAAGTAGATGGTGAAACTTCTGACTTGGGACCCTGCGTTTCCTGTTCGCTAATAGAACTGGTCTGCAACAGCAACAGCAAACATGTTAGATTCAATACCACAGATCTGATCAAGTGTTCTCATCTCAGTAAGATGGAAACAAATCCCAATGCTGATTCCTACATGCAGCACACATACATCTAACAACTTTCCACTCTGAAAAAATCTCTTTCTTTGAAACAAACCTTACCATCTGATGGAAAAGCTTTACAGCTGGAAGTACTGAAAGGCAAAACCACCTAAACAGGCAATATAAATGCTGTAACAGCTGCCTTCTTCCAACGAGGCCATGTCTAATCTCTTGCATGCAGGTATGGAATCACGTTTGAGAAGCTTGGCAATCATCCATAAAAGAGCTTATTTCTCATAGTAGCTTACTACACTAGGATTTCTCTAGCACACAAGCCAGCAGTTCTGCCACAAGAAAAATTCTTTTAAGTAGTACTACACAATCTTTAAAAAAGCTATTTATAAATGGCTGGCCTGTCATTCTAAGAATCATGTCTACTTAAATCACATTGTCTTACATTCCACTAAAATTTAAGACTAGTATCCAAGCTTTCTATTAATTTCACACTTAAATTAGCAACTACTAATTGCCAGCACAAGGGGGAAGTATGCTACAATTCCAGAGCTAAAGAAGCTGGGTGTGGAAGTAAATACTGTATTTCTGTGCTCTGACATCACAACAATCATGATTAACAAACATCAGATTAGACTTTAGATCAATGACATAATTAGCGTAAAAAGCAACAAGTAATGAATCACTCACTTCCCAGCCAGTTTAGACAGGAAGCTAGCTCAAGTTCAGTTAGCTCACTAAATATGTTCAGATATTTGGTGGGGTTTTTTCGTGGTTAGGGTTTTTTTTGGGTTGCTGTTGTTTCGATTTGGGGTTTTTTTGTATGTTGTTTTTTTTTTTTGTTAAAAATATTTAATTTAATTAATATTTAAAATTAAAATTTAATTTTTAAAATTTAATTTAATTAATATTTAAAATTTAATAGATTGGTAGGGCTGGGCCATTTCAGATCAAATTGTACCATTATGTAGTATGAACTATTTAAAAATGCTAAGTGTGCTTCAGCTTTAGCCACATGGATAGTCAAAAGCTAAAACAGTAAGCCTGTAAAGAGGTATTAAAAGAAAACTAAACTACCTCTATTTAATGGATTAAGTTATAGAGAAGTTAAGGAAGCAGAATATCTAATTTTAGAAGGCCATTTTTACTATGACAGGTCACAACAAAGTACAGAAACAAAACTACTAGCAAAAACTTACTTCTTCCCAAAAGGCTAGCAGAGAAGATGTAGACGAAGAAGAAACAGAATCCTTTGTGGTAATGGATATGAGGGATAAAAACGATCACTTATCACCCACAGGAAAACTTCAGATAGATTATTAGTAGGCTAGCTAAATAAAATGTTTTCTATGGCCACATGGTATTTATTAAAGCTAAATTAACCCAGAGCAGATGATGAGGACTATCTTTATAAGTAGACATGAAAAAAACCTTGCTAATGGAAGTCATTAAGTACAGTATCAGTGTTTTTAATGTAATTCACCAGAAAGTGCCACCTGCACTTCCATAGCAACCATGTATTTATTGCAGGATCTTCAGAGTGGAATCTTGATTAGTTAGGGGCTTGATACTCTACATGTTAATGGTTTAAGAGTGTCTGGTACTTTTTAAAGCAATTTTTTGAAACACCAAGGTCAGTAGCTGAAAGTTATTATTCAGATAGTAGCATGTATTATGTCTGTCTCTCTTCCCTCCACCTCATCCATAAAGCACATCTTGCTGCTTCAACAAGGAAGCCAGTTTAAGGTCTTGGTTTTATCCTAAACTATTTGTTTCCAAAAAAAAAAAAAAAACCCAAACCAAAACAGCTCAGAAAATCTTAGATCATGAAGTAAGGAAATGTGAGTCAAGGTTGCTTTTAACAGCTGCTTCCTTGGGGAATGTACAAACCTTTTAAAGTGAAACACCCGCTTAGGGCTGTGACTTGTATGCTTAGTTTTCTAAGGATCTGAGGGTGTGTCACAATAAAGTTATCATACCAACATCTGTGGGTCCTCTGATTCTCTTCCCAGTTCCTTAGTTCCTTCTACTCTAACCACTCTATCAAGATCTGGAGCCAACAATTTTACATATCTGTTTAAACACCCCTTGAACTGTGTGAATACTTTTCCATGTATTAACCAGCATCTTCCAACTGCAAAGCATTTAATCCCTTATTTGTAACAGGGTGTGCCAGCCTTTCAAAAAAAACCCCTGCATATATATTATTTAGCCAAATGTTTGAGATTAACCTAATCAAGAAAGCTAGAATTGGAAATAATTAATGCAAACTTCCATGAATATTTCCCAAAGGTGCCAGCTTCTCTACAAAATGCCAAGCAATCTGACATCTACCAGGCATCCAATTCCATGTCACACTAATTTGGCTAACATGCCACATCCAAACATGCCACATAGTGCCCAAGTGCTACTTTTAAGCAATAAAAATGTAATTCCATTACCATATTTTTATAGTTACTTTATGCAATAACTCACTCTGAAAGTCAGATCACGTGCAAGAGGAGAGGTGTTGAAATATTCAAAAATGGAATCTTGAAAGTCTGGAAGTTTCAGACCTAAAACCCAAAGCAGAAGAGGCTTAGCTGAAAGGCAACACTGCAGATGGTGTTAGAACTCTATTAAAACACAGTAACTTTCATTACCTGAATCTGTTCTATATTTTTCTTCCATTTTTTTCTTCAAACCTTCCATCTCTTCCAACAGTTCCCTATTCTTTGCTTCTGATTCCTTTAATTTACTAAAGCAAAAAAATATGATTAAAATGCAATCTAAAATATCTCAAAGGCAGGAATGCCAGTGCAGAGGGTTGTTCACTTCTGGTCCTACATCTCAAGAGTTTTGGAAAGTGGTTTGGTGTTTTTTTGGGGGTTGGGAAACAGTGGTTGTTTGTTATTTATTTATTTTTAAGGCTGATTAATATTATTTTTCCCCTGAATAGGCACCTCACTACTTGACTAGATAGTGAAAACTGTACTTGAGACTTCTGCTGTCACTATATCTGCCAAACAAAATTATTCTCATAGCAGTTTGGCTTTTAATTCTCAAGACCATGTCTACTCTCCCATTAGTCTAAAAAAAGGTACTGAATTTGCTTTGAATCTGCTCTTATACCTGAGATCTGTATCTTATTACCAGCTATTCACAGCAGTGAAATCTTTACTTGAAAAAATGTTTACAGCTCTCATTGGACTGTAAGAAATATGTTGTCTGTAGAATGGAATCTTTCTGGCAAAGTCCAATAGCCTAGGCACAAGGGGCCATTTTAAGAATGCTGTCACTATTCTAATCAGCAGTTTAGAGCAGGATACTAAAACCCAAACAGAACCAACGCCCTTTTACCTTTCAAAAGATATGTTTGCATCTTTAACTTTTCGTAGCTCTTCTTGAATGAGTTGTTTGGCACGAATCTCTGCATCAAGGGCAGACTGTAATTCCAGCCTAGCTGACATATCCAACTTCTGACTCCGCCGCACTTTCCAAAGTGGATCCTGTTGCAGCAAGTTACTGAATATTAATATCAGCTCTCCAAAGATATTTCTGTTCTTGTTCAAAGACATACATCAGCTTTCACCCTGGTTCAGAGAATGGTCTTTTAATTAGTTATGGACAGCATACCTGCTAGATGGAAATCAGACTATGGATTTCACAAGCAATAGACTAAGAATTAGAAAGCAGAGCAGAGGATTTTATTAGAATAGTATTCTGATTTTGATCAGATAGCTGAAACTAAAAACGTAGCTTCTTAAGACATCCCCAGGACACCCTGAATCCTTGCTGTTTTCTTACCAGTGTCCGTGAGCCCAGACTGGAACTTCTCAATGATTCGAGCTCTTCTGTCATCTTGGAAGCTAATGCTTGGAGATAGCCACGAGCATCTTTCTCATCACTTACCCTGTTGTGCAATTACAAAAAAGTGTTACTTAACATTTTCATGGCTTATAGCACCAAATACTGTACCATCAGACAATCAGAGTGTCTGCATCGGATTTAGAGACATAACAGTAATGGACAGAGCAGGGAAGATTCTCCCAGCTAAAGCAAACTGAATACATCTTAGATTGTCTGCTTTAGATTTCTCTTTTATCTGATTCTCTTGATTTTGGCAGTTGCTAGGGAAACTGAAGTTTTCCTTCCACTACCAGCAAGAGTTCTGCAGAGATTCTCTGTTACTGTTTGGAACACGATCTGCATATTGCTTGCTCAATTTTTATAAGGGCTACCTTCAAGTTGTCCTTAGCTTGCTAAACCAGCAAATAACAAGAGGGAAGAAGTGACCTGTTAATTAAGTGAAAGTGCTTGTCTAGTGCAGCTAGTGAGGTTATACATCTTAACATGGATCTTTCAAATCATGACCATCTTCCTGAATGAATTTATCCAAATATTCCAAATTGGGTGATTCACTTAATAAAGAGATTGAAGCAAGCTGACAGCAAAACCATAGCACCTGACAATTTCACTTGTCATTACTACTCAGCAACACTAGAATACTAGAAAGCAGAAAACAAACAGTTAATCAACACCAAGAAGTAGCAGACACAGAGAAAGGGCCTAGCTATACATTACAGAAACAAATAAACAAACAAACAAACAAAAGCCAATCAATGTTTCCAAAGTTGAAAGTGGCCATCTGGATCTCTAAACAGCACGTACCATTGAATAATTTCTGCTATCTGAGCTTCCCAGTGAGCAACAGACTCCTTTTTTGCTGCTAGGTCTTGCAGCTCATCTTCTAGCTGTCTGTTCTGTGCTGTTAATTTGTCCACAAAGGAGCAGAGCTGAAACAAAAAAAATCATTTCACTTGTGACTTTCGTCAGTTTCAGACTTTTTACATATCTGTATGTCTACATACCTACAGAATCTGAACAAATAAAACCACCCTGGCATATCTGGAAGTTCTAAGAACTGGAAAGGGTTCTTTTCTTGTGCAACAAGAGACTAGCTCCAGAGCATAAAAGAACACATTGCCATTTCACACAAGATAATCCAAAACAAAGGAAAAGAAAAAGCAAGGGTAGAGGTCAAGAGGAATGAGGTTTAACTATAAGCCATCAGGAAGGCAGGCAGTCTTTGTGAGCACTTCCCTTTTTGTGTGGCCTTCATGAAGAAATCTGAAGGTGGTGCCCTCTGAACTGTGTGAATCAATGCCACTTAGAGCAGTACTGAGACGCTAAAGCTATTTTAGCTGGATCTGACATTTATGTGGGAAAATGACACTTGTTTTATTCAGATCCTGCCTGAACATTTGCAGATCCCATTCTCAATGAGTGGACTACAGCAACATCAGAAAGTAATGAAGTAAGAATTACATTTTGCTTAAAAATGTTCCCTGAAATAATTACCCTCTCATTTTCTGTTGTTAGCTTTTTGTTATCTTCCAAGAGCATAGATCTTTCACGCTCGTATTTCTCTTTCATTGCTCCTATTGCTTCTTCCATTTCACTGTGCCTAAGGAGGACAAGAAATAGAAACACTCATACTGCAACATCACTGAAGCTGTAGACTGGTATTTTTAAAAAGCAACCAACAGAGTTAAGATGATATACCGACCTGCACAGATACCTATGCAATGCAATCCATAGCTAATGAATGTCCAAAAGCTTACCTCTCCCTCTTTGTTTTCTCTAATTTATCCTTTAATATCATGATCTCTTTCTGCAGTGCAAGCTGATGGCTCTCTGAATCATGTACTTCCTTTTTCACATTTTTTACTTCTAAAACATGTGATGCTTCTCGTCTGACCAATTCTTCTTCGTAAAACAAGATTTTCTTTTCCAGCTCAGACTTAATTTTGGAAAGCTCCTGCTGATGTTCCAATGTGGCACCTGCTGCCCGGCCTCCCTGCTTTAACTGCCAAAGTAGAAGAGAAACTATCAAGAGGAGACTATGATCTTTATAATTTGGGAATGCTATTTAAAATTAGAATTGTATAATTGGCAGCACTTGGGAAAATATTTATTTGGGCACTGAGTGATTTAAAAGCTGCCAGTCTCCAAGCATTAAGAACGGTAAGAGACTGCTCTGCTTGCATGACCCTAATAAGGGGCTCAAATCGGTTGCAGAGATAACAGATTTGGACCACACTGGTTTATTATCTGCTTAGAATTTATATAAATTGGACATTTAGTGTCCAATGAGATATTAAAGTCTTTCAAGCAAAAAGGCAAATAAAGGTGAACAGGTTAGGTCAGGTTTCTAGTAATGCTGTAGTTTTTAACTCTCCCACAGGTATCAACAGTTGAGTAAGCAAAACTATTGGAGCTCATGTGCCATGGGCAAACATTTGTAAAAAAATATGTAACCTTTAGAGCTTCCAATTCATTTTCCAGTTGTTTGGAGAAGACCTCACTGTGCTCACGCAGCTTGCGCTCCTTTAATGCTTCTGCTGCAGCTTCTTCAAGTTGGGCTTCCAGCTGTAATGTGAGTAATTTAAAGTCATTTCAAGGCAAGATAGTGCTATCTGTATCATTCATTGCCTTTCCTCCATATGGAGGAGCAGCAAGTTTTCCTTATTTCTATTTTGTGTTACACCACTACAACAATCACCTCAGAATGTCACGATAATTGTTTTGCCTTCAGTGATCCAGGCATCCATCTGTCTCACACAGTAGGAATATTACTATGTGACACTTTGTACTGATATGAACTAAACCAAGAACGTGCAGGGACAACTGCACAGCTTTTCTTCATGCCAGAAGAAGGAAATGGCACCAGGAAGTCATTGCAGTTGTGAAAGAAGACAGTCTCCCACATTCTTAGGTCAGCTCCATGGCTCAGTGTCTAGTAAGGCAGCTTAAAAATCCCAAATTTTGAGCCAAATCATTGTAAAACACTTCAAATATGAAGACTGAACACTTCTACCTTGCAATTATGGTACAGAATAAGCTTGATCATCCATTTATTGACTTCAGAAAGCTTATGAGAATGACAATTTAAATTTAGTGGCCACTAAGGCAACTGTTGTAATTCAAGTAAGTGTCACAGTTTTAAAACCCGCTAGTAATTTCAGTTAGCCAAGTTGTTTTAAGGAGGAGTGGTTGTATTTAGAATTGTGGGCCAAGATAATAAACTTATAGGCTATGTTCTGAAGAGAAGATTGATCCAGCTGTTACAAAAGGGAGAACAGAAGAACTGGTAAGAACAAGTATGGGAAATTATAAAGCTCTACACGGAAATATTGAACTGAATAAGTAACAACACTTAAATGCTTGCTGCACTTTGCTCTACAGATGAAGTGCCACAGCCCTGTGCATCAAATAGGATGCCACAGTCCTTCACCTCTCCCAGTTAACTTCTTATTCATGGAGAAAAGGCTGAGAAACTTCATCTTTTACTACATTTTCAGAGACTGCCCTTCAACTTGCTAGAAGTTTTCTAGCAGTGTTTCTGAAGCTCTTGAATTTCTATTCTACACTTCACCCAGAGAATACATAAAATTTGATGTTTTTTTCAGTGATCAGACCACTCTGGGTTACCTACAATAGGTGTTTCTTATGCCCTCTTCTGGTTATCCACTTTATCTTACGTAAACTATAAATTGCCTAGAATATTACTTGAAAATTAACTTGCTTAAAGATACTTCAAACATTCTCTACAATCTCCTTTCCTCTACAGAGGAAGGAAAACCACATATTTAGTCTGTATCATTATTCCTCTCTCCAGCTGAAGAGAAAAATTCACCTAAAAATAAAAATGAAGTCAGAACACTACAATCTTACAGCACATGAAGGCATTAAGCTTTCTAGTTTTCAAGCCGACTACAAGTCGGAGATTACAAGAACAAAAACACAGGAACTATGCAGCTGGGCACACAGCAAGAATAGTTTCCTCTAGAATAAAAGTCAGCCTGAGTACAAACAACAAAAAAAAGGACTGTTCCCTGACACACCAATAAAACATTCAGAAATAAATTCAAGACATTTTGTCAACTGCAGCAAAGTGGTGTGGAAGAGTTATTGGGGCAGTTTCTTACATTCAGAAGAAGCAAGTTAGCGTTAACAGTCCCAAGTTTTCAATACAATCCCATACAAGATACTGGAAAAGCAGCAGCTGAAACACATTCTTGTTAGCTCTTTGCTCAAGCTACCTCTTTTCTGATCTTCTCTGCTTTACGGATGTCCTGTCGCATAGCATCAATTTTCTGCATGCTCACTTCCACCTCTTCCTCTTTGTCACGGAGTTGCCGGGACAGCTTTTGCTTTTGAGACCGCAAGTCTCCCATCCTCTCGCTGAGCTCAGAGAACTCCTGCACAGCTAGCTTCCTTTGTTGGTGGGCATCCCTCAGTTCTTTGGATTGCATCTTTAATCTCTCTGAGGCTTCTACAAGTTGCTGGTTTATATAAAAAAAACAATAAGAAAAAGAGTTATTTGAACTCCAAACATTCTTTCTGAGAAGAAAGGAACTGGAGCTACATAACCTCACATAATTTCTAAATATTACATTTAATTTTTAATTAACACTTTTTGGTTGGTTGGGTGGGTTTTTCTTTGCCTGGGTGAGTGGGTTTTTTGTTGTTGGTGGTGGGTTAAGTGGCTGCAATACCATCTCACAAGAGCAGTTATTCTGCTTCTGGCGCGGCAGCGTACCTTTGGTGTTCCAGAAGTCTTTCTTACAGATCTGACTATACAAGGCCACCTCACTTCTAAATAACTTCACTTTAAATTACCACCGTGTACCTGCACAATAGTAACCTTTTTTTAAAGGAGTGTTTTAGTGGACAGAACATTCAGGGGAGCCATCAGATACACTGTACTAGCACTGAGATGCTGCAGCAAATCTTGTGAAGTTCTTCAGACAAATTAGGAAGACCCCTTAGAACAAACTATGAAGCTCTAACACTTTAAAGAATAAAAGCTGTTTCCTTTACATCAAGTGGCTAACAAAAATTAACAAGACTAACATTAAAAATTGAATGTTTTACATAAAATCATTTGAGAGTGGGAGAAAAAAAAGCAAACCAAGAAAAAGAGCAAAGTTAGACAACAGAATAAATGTGTACTAACAAGGGACTTCTAAACATTACAGTCCCTAGTAGGAGGATTGCAGGAGCATTCACCAGCTTCCCAAAAGGCATGTGTTCAAACTAGGAGGAGATTTGCTCTCTCTGCTACTCATAGACTCTGGTAAATAACCCTTACCAGTGGTTAACAGACAGAAGAGAGACTGTTAAATTCTAGTGGACAAAAACTCCAGACATTTTTGGCCCATGGAATACTTTTGGGTCGATTTAAATACCATGTGAACAACACAGCTGCTAGACTTTTCCAAAACTTGTTATTTGAATACAGGTAGCTTTTTCTGGTATTACTGAAAGGTGACCTACCTCTGCTAAATCTTTCATGCATCTCTACCTCTCTACCTACCTGTCTGCTTTTTTAGTATCTACAGGATTGAAGACTAGCCATAGACCTGATTTTAACTCCTGTGTATCTTTTCAGATACTCGTTTAGGAGGTAAAGGACATTTAAGATCACCATGTCCAACTGTTAACTTAATGTTGCCAAGTCCACCACTAAACCACGTAGCTGGACACCACATATACATGTCTTCTAAATACCTCCAGAGATGAGGACTCCATCACTCACCTAGGCAGCCTGTTCCAATGCCTGAAAAACCTTTTGCTGAAGTAATTTTTCCTAATATCCAATCCAAATCTACACTGGCACAACTTGAGGCTCTTTCCTCTTGCCCTATTACTCCTTACTTGGGAGAAGAGATCGACCTCCACCTCACTACAACCTCCTTACAGCTACCTGCAGAGAGCAAGAAGGTCTCCCTCTGCCTTCTTTTGTCCAGACTGAACAGGCCCAGTTTCCCCAGCTGCTCCTCACAAGACCTCTGCTCTAGACCCTTCACCAGCTTTGTTGCCCTTCTCTGGACACACTCCAGCACCTCAATGTCTTTCTCATAATGAGGGGCCCAAAAAATAGAGACAGTATTTGAGGTGTTGTCTCACCAGTACCAACTACAGAGGGACAATCACTTCCCTAGTCCTGCTGGACACACTATTCCCCTTACATGCCAGCATGCTATTGGCCTTCTTGGCCACCTGGGCACACTCCTAGCTCATGTTCAGCCAACTGTCAGCCAACACCTCCAGGTCCTTTTCTGCTGGGCACCTCTACAATCACTCTGCCTCAGGCTTGCAGCATTGCATGGGATTGATGTGAATCTGGTGCAGGACCCAGCACTTGGCCTTGTTGAAACGCATCCCGCTGGCCTCAGGGCACACTGATCCAGCCTATCTAGATCCCAAGGCAGAGCCTTCCTACCCTCAAGCAGATCAACACTTCCACCCAACTTGATGTTGCCTGCAAACTCACTCAGGGTGCACTTGATCTCCTCATCCAGATCATTGATAAAGATATTAAACAGCACTGGCACCAAAACTGACACCTGGGGAACACCACTTGTGACCAGCCACCAACAGGATCTAACTCCATGCACCACAACTCCCTGGGCTCAGCCATTCTGACAGTTTTTTACCCAGAGAACTGTACACCTGTCCAAGCCATGAGCAGTCAGCTTCTCCAGGAGAACACAATCAGAAATGGTGCCAAAGGGTTTACTAAAGAACAGGTGAACAACATCCACAGCCTTTCCCTCATCCACATGTCATAGAAAGAGATCAGGGAGTCAAGCAGGACCTAACTTTCATAAACCTATGCTGACTGGGTCTGATTGCCTGATTAGTCTTCTATGGCCACAGGATGGCACTCAAAATGATTTGCTCCACAACCTTCCCTTGTACCAAGGTCACACTGACAGGCCTGTAGGTCCCTGGATCCTCCTCTTGGCCCTACTTGTTGACAAGTGTCACATTTGCTGACCCCTAGTCAACTGAGACCTCCTGGATTAGCCAGGACTGCTGATAAATGATGGAAAGTGTCTTCATCAGCATTCTACCAGCTCCCTCAGCACGCTTGGCTGGATCCCAACCAGCTCCACAGACTTCTCCGTGTCTACAGTGGTGTAGCTGTTTGCTAACCATTTCCCCTTGGACTACGGGAGTTTCATTCTGCTCCCTGTCCCTGTATTCCAGCTCAGGGGGTGGGCACTCAGAACAACTGATCCTACTATTAAAGACTGAGGCAAAGAAGGTCTTAAGTACCTCAGCCTTTGTCACTATGATCCCCCTCCGCGTGAAATAAATGATGGAGATTCTCCTTGATCCTCTCTTTACTGTTCCTGTATTTATAGAAACATTTTACTGTTTTTTTCACAAGCAGCCAAATTAAGCTCTAATTTGAGTTTTGGTTCTGCTAATTTTCTCCCTGCATAACCTCACAACATCTTCGTTGTCCTTCTGACTTGCCTACCCCTTTTTCCAAGCGTCACAACCTCTCCATTTTTCCTGGGTTCCAGCCAAAGCTGTCTGTCCACCAGTCTGGTCTTCTTCCCCACTGGTTTGTCTCACAACACATGGGGATGTCCTGCTCCTGCACCTTTAATATTTTTCTTTTTGAATAATGTCCAGCCTTTCTGGACTCTTTTGCCCTTTCAAGACTGCCTTCCAAGGGATTCCGTCAGCAAGGCTCCTAAATAGGCCACTGTCTGCCCTCTGGAAGTCCACTGTCTGCCCTCTGGAAGTCCAAGGTAGCAGTTTTGCTGACGCCTCCTCCTTACTTCTGCAAGAATCAAAATCTCTATAATGGGAGGATCACAGAGATGCTGTTCGTAACTGTAAGGAGAAAATTTGGGTGGCCAAAGCCCAATTAGATTTGAAGCTGGCCAGTACTCTACGGGACAATTAAAAGAGCTTTTAAAAATATGTTAATAGCAAAAGGAAGGCCAGAAATAATATTGCCCTGTTACTTGATGAGGATGGTCACCTCACAAACAGGGACATAGACAAAGCAGAGGCACTTAATGCTGTCCTTGCCTCGGTCTTCAAAACCTCTGATGAGCCCCAGGGCCCCCAGAGCCCTCGGCTAGAGACATATGACTTTGAGAATTTTAAACTCTCAGCCAACCCTGAACTCATGTGGGACTTGCTGCTCCAGCTAGATCCCTGTAAGTCCGTGGGGTCTGATGGGATTCATCCAAGAGTTCTTAGAAAGCTCACTTATGTCATCACAAGGCCCCTCGCAATGATTTTCCAATGCTCTTGGGAATCTGGGGAGGTCCCAACTGACTGGAAGCAGGCAAATGTTGTGCCTATTTTCAAGAAGGGCAACGGGGAGGATCCTGGTAACTACAGGCCTGTTAGTCTCACTTCTGTACCTGGTAAAATCATAGAGATTATCCTGGGAGTTATTGAAAAACAACTGAAAAACTATGCAGTCATTGGTCACAGCCAGCATGGGTTCACAGGGGGAAGTCCTGCTTAATGAACATAATTTCCTTTTATGACAAGGTTACCTACCTGGCCAACCTTGTGGGTCCCTTCCGACTCAGAACATTCTATGGTTCTGTGATCCTGGGTGAGTGGTCTATAACAGACTCCCACCATGATACCTGCCTTGTTGGCCTTCTCCCTGATTCCCACCCATAAACACTCAACCCTATTGTCACCATCATCAAGGTCTAGACAGTCGAAACACTCCCTAACATACATAGCTACCCCACTGCCTCCCCTTCCTTGCCTATCCCTTCTGAAGAGTTCATAGCCATCCATTCCAGCACTCCAGTTGTGAGTCACCCCACCATGTTTCCATGATGCCAACTATATCATAGCTTTCCTGCTGCACAATGGCTTCCAGCTCCTCCTGTTTGTTGCCCATGCTGTGTGCACTGGTATAGATGCACTTCAGCTGGACTATTGATCCTGCCACTTTTTCATGGAGAGAAGCTCTATTTCCAAGGTGACTGTTCTCAGGTGCTTCTGTGCTTTCTTACACACAAATAACCCTCGTGTCTTTGCTGTTGCATGGATCTCCATCTCCTACCTCCAATGAGATGGCAGATCAAAGAACCTTGTTAGCACACCACCCCTCAAACATTAGTGTACTGTCCCCAGGCTTACTTCTAGTGAGCCTAGGCTTATCCCTTTCCCCCTTCAAATCTAGTTTAAAGTTCTTTCAGTGAGTCCTGCTAGGTGCTGTGCAAAGATCCTTTTCCCCCCTTGAGACAGTTGTACGCCACCTGTCACCAGCAGGTCTGGTGTTGTGTAAACCAACCCATGATCAAAACACCCAAGACTCTGCCAGTGCCAAGGCTTTGAACCAAGTATTGTTCTACTGGCTCTGTTTCTTCCCTCATCATTCCCTTCAACTGGAAGGACTAAGTAGGACACTACTTGTGCTCCTAATCCCTTAAGTTGCTCCAAGACCCTGAAGTCTCTCTTGATTGCCCTTGGACTTAGAATCATAGAACCATCTGGGTTGGCAAGGACCTCCAGAGGTCATCTAGTCCAACCCCCCTATAGTGAGCAGGGACATCCCCAACTAACTCAGGTTGCTCAGAACCTTCTCTACCCTCACCTTGAATGCCTCCAGGGACGGGGCCTCAGCCACATCCCTAGGCAACCTGTTCCAGTGTTCCGCTACCCTCATGGTAAGGAACTTTTTCCTAATATCTAATCTAAATCTACTCTTCTCTAATTTAAAGCCACTTCCCCTTGTTCTTTCACTACAGGCCTTTGTAAACAGGCCCTCTCCAGCTTCTTTGTAAGCTTCCTTCAGGTACTGGAAGGTCACCAGTCTATTGAAAGAGATAAGAATAATTAAACATTTGAACTAAACCCATTCTTCAGATGTCTCTTCCACCAAGCAGAACACATCTGAAATAAACAGGATGCTTATTAACTTCCAAACAGAAAGTGTGCTAACTCTGGAAAACTACTGTATTGCTAATGAAATTTATAGGTTCACTAACATCTCAGTGCATTTTTAAAAAGCAGCATTCAAACTACTAAAATTGCAACAGATCTGTTCTGTAACTACTTTACAGCACCCATTTTAGACATGTCTATCTTTGGATCAATACCTTATGCAGATCCTCCTTTTCTTGCCGCAGCACTCTGCACTGTTTCTCTAGTCCTTTCAGCTTGTGTAGAGAGTCTTCATGTTCTTGTCGAAAAGCTACTGCATCTGCAAGCTGTCCTTCCAGTTTACTTATATCTGTAGAGTAATACATATTAAAGGTAACTGGTCCCAAATTTAAAATAAACCAATAAGGCAAGCAACATTACTCAAGCAAACCAGCAAACTTTTTTTCCCATTCCCACCATTTTAGACAATTTAAGGTAATTCTGGGGCACTGACACCTCCAAATAATTTTTATTTTTCTCAGTGTATTAAAGAAGTCCTCCCAAAGACTGTGATCTCTTCAGGTGAAAAAGTATTAGCATAGGGCTTTGTTTTGTTTTTGAGGAATGCAACCTCTAGCCCTTAAAAACACTAAAACAAACCTTTAGTTATTCTAATTCCACTTCAAGTAATTTCTCTCCTAAATAGTTTTCACTATTTGACAAGCAAGGTTACAGTCTGTCATTAGTGTATCCAGCAAGACAGGACAGGACTATTTATTTCCTAGAGTAGATGAGAATTCACAGTCTGTTGAGGAACCATCATCCTGCAAGAGGCAGGCTGGAGACCTGACTGCCCATATTCCTGGCACTATGTTCTCCTAGTAGATCTCTCTTCAGCCTTGAAGAAAACTAGACAAATCTGATTTGAAATTATCACCTTTAAGTTCAACAAACTAACCACCTATATATATTTCTGCTCAGTCTTACAGCCTGTAAGAAAATGAAGTGCTATTCTCCATTTGGTTTCAATTACTACTTCTTTTAAACAAATAGATAAGAAATTTTGCAGGGAATAACTGTCTCACTCAAGTTCCACGAATGTCTGTGGCAGAACAGGAAGCTGGATCTGTGTATTCAGGGACCCCAAGCACTGCTATAATGATTAAAGTATTATTCCGTTTCTCACTGCAGCACAAACCACCTCCCAGACCATACTGCTAGTTTTTATATTTACCAAGACACCATTGGCTGAAGAGCCACATAAGCCTGTACTATGTGCAGAAGTAGCACTTTTAACTATTTTGACTCAAACCAAATTCTACAATATGCAACAGCAGCTTTTTTTGGAAGTACAATCTATGTACAAGAGCTAGCTGATTTTTGCAATGCATGCACCTATAGGGGGTATACTGACAAACTGCGGGGGGCGGCGCGGGAATAAACTGCATCAGCAACTCAGCCTCTGACCTCACCTATGCTATACTATAGGCCCCTATAAATCTCTCAGTCAAGTAATTAGAATTCAAAACTATCATTTTGTTTATTACTGAGTCACACTTGAAAATTAGACAGTAACAGGAGGTCTGTATGGTTGAACTAACAGCACTGTCAAACAACAGATTTTCAGTGATATGGATGAGTTAATTTTCTCTCAGGATAAATGCCAGTATTTGTGTTTTTCTGTAATGCTCAGTGCTTCCTAATTAATGCATCACCAAACAGAAACACAATAGGAGTAGGAGCTCAGAAATACTTAAAAGTGAACCATTATTATACACACCCTCACCTATGCTCTTGTGTTCCTAAACAACTAGTCTGCTCTCCTCACTAACTCTTACACCTGTCTCCAAGCAAAACCCCTCCAAAACAACAGTCCCCCCCAAAAAAGGAGAAGTAAGAGAACAGGATCTCCTAAAATTTTTAGGGAAACAAACATGAGACAAAATATTTCACTGAACCCATCCACACAACTCATCATACTCTAGACTCCCCATGCTAGTATATGCTATCAGGCCAAGAAAATGGAAGAAAGTTAAGCACTCAGCTTGAAAAACTGAAATGCCTCTTAATAGTGAATAAGACTTTAAAAATCCTTGGGTTTTTTAGCACCTCAAGAACATTAATTCTACTTATTGCAAAACCATAGTACATAATGTTATCAGAAGTGGCAAAATAAATTGCACTACTGTAATTATCATGCCAGAGGCTTACCTGTTAATTTGTTCTTCAAGCGTTCAATTTCTTCATTTAATTTCTTAATCTCCTTATCACGGCTTGTGTTTACTGTAACACACACTGGACCTTGGAGGTTCTGCACTGTCTGGGTAGATTCTTCAAAACAGAAAAGGAAGGAAAAGTTTTTCAGTAAAACACATTCCAATCCCTCCTAAGGAGCAGAATCCAAAGAAATACAAAGCACTAACCCTGCAGTTTTCTGTTCAGATCCTGCTTTTCTTGCTCTAATTTCCGGATTCTCTTTTCATAGCCTTCTATTTGGGAAGTGTTCTTTAGGTCACGCTCTGCATCTGCATCTTTGGTTACAGCCTCAGACTGCATCGCACTCTTTAAAGTGCCTCTATCAGATAAAGAGCTGAAAACAAATACATAAGAAGTTAGGACACTTTAATAAACACTCACAGCAGTCTGTAGCAGTCCCATGCTGGGATTCCACCCAATAGACACCTTAAATTTACAAGAACAATTAGTGTAGCAATTATTACTGTTCAGACAACTGTCAGAGTAGATGAAGTTGTTATTGCCTAGCAACTGTGTATGCTGCTATAGCAGGATTAAGATTCCTGCATTCAGGACTTTAATGATGAAGACATATATTCACTTTATAAACTGTCTAAATGATTGAAGATGTTAACTCTCATATAATCAGAAATTACTACTACCTGACAGTGGAGTAAGCAGGTAAGTGTACCTGCACTGAGCTGAGAAACAAACCCAAAAGTTTAAAGGGTGACAAAGTCAGATTTAAGTTAAGCCACACGATCTCACTCTGAAAAGGATGAGATGTGTGTACTGGGTTCTTTCTGAAATAGTATTGCATGGGGTAATAAACCTCAGCAAAGAGAAATAAAAGAATAACATACAAGGCAAAAGAACTTTAAGGTCAAATATGTTTGAGGGATCTCAAGTCAGATGCAGGCAATTTCAAACATGGGCAAAGTGAACCACTTCGTTCATGCTCAGAACCATCTATGTTAACTTAGCCTACCAGCAGGACTTTGGAGCAACAAGCTAATCTGAACTCTTCCTAGCAGACATGCAATGTGGACAAGACTTGCTCTTAACCCCTCAAGGCAGAAACAGCAAGTTTATGCCCAATTACAAGTGACACATCTAGTCCCTCAACTTTCATTCATTTCAAATAGATAAAATATTAAATACAAAAGCATCTCATCTTGGTAAGCATGATCAAAATACATTCAGACACTTGGGGAAAAAAATCCAAGGGATAAAGGTTTATTTACAGGTACACCTACAGACATCGACCTTTCCACATGCTTACAAAAATGAGAATTTCCTAGAATTAGCTGCATTTGGGAAACAAGTTTAATGAAGAATATATCCTTAGCTTACCTATCAGTTGTGTATGTAAATCCAACAAATGGTAAATGCAGTCCAGAAAAGCCTGTATGAGAACTTGGTGGCACCACTTCCTGCATGAAAACAACATGCATAAAAACCCAAAAGAAAACCCATACAGAGCTCAGGGCATTTGAATCAGCCTCAACAGTTCAAGAGAGACAGCTAACAGAAGACTTTTCTTAGTATGTACCAACTGATAAGTGGCAGTTATGCTTCACTATTTCATTTCAGATTAGTTCACATATTACAATGACCTGAATATAGAAGCCTCTTGAACCAGCACTTGAAAGGGCAGAATTTCAACTAGTTCAAAGCACAATGCAACCAGTAAAAGAAAATCTGATGTTTCCAGTTACTAATTAGAAGTGACCTGGCACCCAAATGCATCCTATTCATTTTAAATATGCTAGTTACTGTTAGATACACAATCAAAAACCATGCCAAAAGCTCTTAATTTCTTGGAATACAAGCTGATGAACACAATACCACAAAAGCCCTCTGCTCCTCCTGACATGAGTTTTTAAACTATTACACAATAGAAATGGAAGAGTGGAACATGAATGGGAACCCCAAAACCCAACCTCCTGGTTCTTAAGTGAGTGGAGAAGTAAGTGTGAGCTCTCTCACCTGCACAGCTGTGATTGTAAGCTGCATGGAGAATATATGTGCATTTTTGAAGGCAGATTTTTTTATTCACCTCCAAAAAGGAATAAATCCAAGTACTGCCTCCATGTAAAGGTAAACTAAAAGGGCAACTAAGAGCATTTTCCCCCACCTAAACATGTTTTAACTTTGACCGCGTAACAGTAGGCCAGTGGACTACCATTTCTTTTTAAGTGCTACCATTTAGAAAAGCAGCTCACAATTTCTGATATCCAAAATGCCAAAAAGATGAAAAACTTGGAATTTTCACATCTGAAGTTGTTTTTCATCTAACACTACTTATTTTGAAATAAGTTCTCAGTACTACATTATAGTACAGCAAGGCTGCATACTTGCATTAGTAAAGTTTAAAAAAAAGACTCACTGGATTTCTTAACACATCATCATCTACATCAAAGTTTGAGGTGTCAGAAGGACTGCTAACATCTGGAATATAAGGTGCTTCTAAGTTTCTGATGTTATCCCAATTAAGTCCTTCAAAAAATGCATGAGATTTAAAATCTTCTATTCCATTCTGTCCCAGTCTCCGCTCCCTGCTGCAGATAAGGCGCTGAATAAGATCTTTTGCCTCTTCAGATACATCTGTAACATGCGATGGAAACTGAAATCGTTCCTAAAAACCAAAACAAACAGAGACATCTTTAGAGAAGGAATCCATTCCATAACTTTCAACAGGAGTTTCAAAAAGAACAAGCTAAATTACACCTATAAAACTGGAAATGAATAGTCAAACATTGTTCCAGTTCCAGCAAGCAATGAGGGCCAATAGGATTCTGGGGTGTATTAGAAGGGGTGTGGCTAATAGGTCAAGAGCGGTTCTTCTCCCTCTTTATTCTACCATGGTGAGGCCACATCTGGAATATTGTGTCCAGTTCTGGGCCTCTCAGTTTAAGAAGGATAGGGAACTGCTGGAAAGAATCCAGCGCAAAGCCACATAGATGATGAAGGGGCTCGAACATCTTCCTTATGAGGAAAGGCTGAGGGAGCTGGGTCTCTTTAGCTTGGAGGAGAAAAGGGGTGACCTCATCTATGCTTTTAAATATGTGAGGGGTGAGTGTCAGGGGGATGGGGTCAGGCTCTTCTCAGTGAAGCCCAGTGACAAGACAAGGGGCAATGGTTGTAAGCTGAAGCATAGGAGGTTCCATGTGAATACAAGAAAAAAATCTTTTCCCAGTCCAGGTGCCGGAGTACTGGCACAGACTGCCCACAGAGGTTGTGGAGTCTCCTTCTCTGGAGACATTCAAGACCCATTTGGACATATCTCTGTGTGACCTGGTCTAGGGAATCCTGCTGTGGCAGGGGGGTTGGACTAGGTGATCTTTCAAGGTCCTTCCAACTCCTAAGGTTCTGTGATAGAGCACAATGCAGTACATTCAGGGATAAATTTTTTTTTTTGTCTTAAAATGGATTTTGAGGACAATCATAGAATCTCCTGATTGGAAGAGACTCATAAGGATCATCAAGTCTACCTCCTGTCTCCTGTTTCTGTAATAATTTCTCAACTTCTTTAATACAGATCTGTTTGAAACTAATTACAGTAACTCTATTAAGAGAATCAAAGTTTTTTTCTTTTTTATTCTTTTTTTTTTTGAGACATACAGAAATTTTGGCACAATACAATATATTCAAGGCCATACAATAAAGGCAGACCTTCAGTGGTATTCTTAGTCACAGATCTACCAATCTGAAAATGTACTCCTTGAGATTTTATTAATGTCAACCCAATGATAGTCAATTCTTTGCAAAATAAGGATTTTTCTAATTTACAGGCTAGATACTTGTTTTTCTTACCAAAATATCTACATTTAGCAAAGACATATATCATAAACAAACAGAAAATCTAAAAATTGTACTTAACATTAACGTCTGAATGTTAATGAAGAAATTAAAGCCAGAGAGATATTAATGTCAACACAGCAAGGATGTTTGCCCTGGCAAAGGAGTTCATGTCTGATCCATCACTGCTTCACTATGAAGAGCACAGCACTGTAAACACCAGTAAACTGCACTCATCCTGGGGATAAGAAAATACAGCAACACACCCTATGCAACAGCTTCTGGCAAACCTAGGTTTAGTATGCACACAAACACATCTTTATAACACAGCTCCTGAAAGGACACCATGAACTAATTTATTCTTATTCTTTAGTATTCAAAATACACCCAGAAGTTTCAAAACTTCTCTACCTCTTTGACCCTGGACAAGTCCTCTGACCTCAAGCTCTTCACATAGCTCAAGTTCAAGTTTTTCTACCACTTCCACTCTGGACAACCCCCCCTGACCTCATGTATATCATGTCTACACTGTTGGACTAGCCTGTTCCCTTTTTTGTACTGTTATCAGTGTGACAGAAAAATGTGCACAGCTGTGTAAATAATGCATTACTTCATTTTTCCTGCACAGTCCAGAGGAAACAGGAGAGTTGGTTTTAATTTTGATTTTGTGATGACTGCTCAGCTTTTCCAACCAGAACATCAGCATTTAGGGAAAAAATTCAATTTGACAAAGAATTCAATTTCTGCAGTTCAGGGAAGCAAACATTCCCCAAACCTGAACCAACAAACCTACACAACATTATTCTAAGACATAGTGAAAAGAAAAGAACTACAATTACTTCAAAATCTTTAAGTGGTAACAGTTTCTCTGTAAACATTATGAACTTAGTGAATACATAATTCATTATAGCTCTTACCTCATGATTCATAATCTTCCCATAGGTTTCTACTAATGACTCTGCATAAAAGGGTGTTTCACCATACAACATTTCATACATGCAGACTCCCAGTGACCACCAGTCACATTCAGGCCCATATTTTCCCATTCCATCTTCCATTGCTTGCAGTATCTCAGGGGAGATGTAGTCAGGTGTACCCACTGCTACTGATGACTGGACCTTAAAAATAAGTCAGATATAATTCTTGTAAGTTTTCAGTTTCTCTCAGCTACTTTCTCACTCACAGAATAGTACTTCTGACAGAGGCACCAGGACATGATTTTGGAAGAGATTTTTAAAATCACAGCAACAAAATAAACAAACTATTAGGAAAGTAACAGATTGCAAAGATTAAGTTCCAGTTTACTTCTAAATAAAATCAGTTGCTATGTTTTATTCCAAATGGAGTAGAAACCCCACATAACCACAACTATTCTGAAAGCACAAAGATGAGGAGAATTTGTTTTACTTTTGTGTCTGTTTATACTTGAAAATTGCAATCAGCTTCCAGAAGTTAAAATGAAAACTGAGTAGGAAGGGAGTTCAAGTCTTATGCCTGAATTCTACAGTTTCATTTCAAGATCACAAAACAAGGTCGATGGGCAGGTAATCCCCTATATTTATTATGTTAGAAATTGGTTTAATGCTTATTCCATAATGTGCAACTGGATGCAATATAGGGGTAAGCTGAGAATTGCCTTGTGCCTAAGTGGTAGGGAAGCCCTGACCATTAGGGCAGTGGCAGAGCAGCCCTTATGTCTAGGAATATGGTCTCAGTTTTTACACAGTTACAATGGTTCCTTACAGTTTATTTTCCATTCCAAATGATTTGGCATTTTAATATGGTAAATCCTTGGCAGGTATTTTATGACTACCGAATGTCACTGAGTTTGTGCCAAAAAACAGGTAAATGATGTTGCATGCCATACTTTGGCAAAATTAGTACCCCTGAAAGCAGAGTAGATTAGATAAAAGTAAAAAATAAATGTAATGAGTAATTTAGCATTTAGGAGTGATTCCAATCTGCTGCACAAGATGGCCAATTACCATAATGTTATTGTTCCTTTGGTAAAAGGCATTTTAAAAAATGCTTATTAATAACAGAATCATAGAATCACTTAGATTGGAAGGGATCTTCAAGATCATTGAATTTAACCCTTGGCCTAACACTGCCAAGTCCACCACTAAACCACGTAGCTGGACACCACATATACATGTCTTCTAAATACCTCCAGAGATGAGGACTCCATCACTCACCTAGGCAGCCTGTTCCAATGCCTGAAAAACCTTTTGCTGAAGTAATTTTTCCTAATATCCAATCCAAATCTACACTGGCACAACTTGAGGCTCTTTCCTCTTGCCCTATTACTCCTTACTTGGGAGAAGAGATCGACCTCCACCTCACTACAACCTCCTTACAGCTACCTGCAGAGAGCAAGGTCTTCCCTCCGCCTTCTTTTGTCCAGACTGAACAGGCCCAGTTTCCCCAGCTGCTCCTCACAAGACCTCTGCTCTAGACCCTTCACCAGCTTTGTTGCCCTTCTTTGGACACACTCCAGCACCTCAATGTCTTTCTCATAATGAGGGGCCCAAAAAATAGAGACAGTATTTGAGGTGTTGTCTCACCAGTACCAACTACAGAGGGACAATCACTTCCCTAGTCCTGCTGGACACACTATTCCCCTTACATGCCAGCATGCTATTGGCCTTCTTGGCCACCTGGGCACACTCCTAGCTCATGTTCAGCCAACTGTCAGCCAACACCTCCAGGTCCTTTTCTGCTGGGCACCTCTACAATCACTCTGCCTCAGGCTTGCAGCATTGCATGGGATTGATGTGAGTCTGGTGCAGGACCCAGCACTTGGCCTTGTTGAAACTCATCCCGCTGGCCTCAGGGCACACTGATCCAGCCTATCTAGATCCCAAGGCAGAGCCTTCCTACCCTCAAGCAGATCAACACTTCCACCCAACTTGATGTTGCCTGCAAACTCACTCAGGGTGCACTTGATCTCCTCATCCAGATCATTGATAAAGATATTAAACAGCACTGGCACCAAAAATGACACCTGGGGAACACCACTTGTGACCAGCCACCAACAGGATCTAATTCCATTCACCACAACTCCCTGGGCTCAGCCATTCTGACAGTTTTTTACCCAGAGAATTGTACACCTGTCCAAGCCATGAGCAGTCAGCTTCTCCAGGAGAACACAATCAGAAATGGTGCCAAAGGGTTTACTAAAGAACAGGTGAACAACATCCACAGCCTTTCCCTCATCCACCAAGTGAGTCACCTTGTCATAGAAAGAGATCAGGGAGTCAAGCAGGACCTAACTTTCATAAACCTATGCTGACTGGGTCTGATTGCCTGATTAGTCTTCTATGGCCACAGGATGGCACTCAAGATGATTTGCTCCACAACCTTCCCTTGTACCAAGGTCACACTGACAGGCCTGTAGGTCCCTGGATCCTCCTCTTGGCCCTACTTGTTGACAAGTGTCACATTTGCTGACCCCTAGTCAACTGAGACCTCCTGGATTAGCCAGGACTGCTGATAAATGATGGAAAGTGTCTTCATCAGCATTCTACCAGCTCCCTCAGCACGCTTGGCTGGATCCCAACCAGCTCCACAGACTTCTCCGTGTCTACAGTGGTGTAGCTGTTTGCTAACCATTTCCCCTTGGACTACGGGAGTTTCATTCTGCTCCCTGTCCCTGTATTCCAGCTTAGGGGGCTGGGCACTCGGAGGACAATTGATCCTAGTATTAGAGAATGAGGCAATGTTACGAAGTACTTCAGCCTTTGTCACTGTTCTCTTCCCATGCACGATCCTAGGCTGGCCTTTAGTGTCTAATGTATTTATCAAAACATTTTTCATAGTCTTTTAGAGCAGTAGCCAAATTAAGTTCTACTCAGGCTTAGTTATATCTTTATTTTGGATGACTTATATTTCAAGTATGTCATGGCTTCTATGTTCCTGGTCACCTGTGATTCCAACATATAAATACATATCAAATTTCTATTATCTTTTAACAAACATCTTTGGGCAGTTCATAAAAATCTCATGAGAACAAAATGGTCAGTAGAATAAAAGGTGAAAGAGAGAAAAACATAGTGAAGGGTAACTTTAAAAGGTAGCAGCCTGTAAAACAAGGAGATGTAGATGTAAATTAAGTTTTTACATGTATATTCAGTTACATCCTCCCTCAATTTGAGCCTGTCAATCACAGTAGAATCCATCACTTCTCTGATGCACTCTGACAATGTCTAATTGCTTTAAGACCACCAACTCACTTAATAGGTCCCACTACCCGTGACCCAATTAAATTTTGCTTCATACATACTGTGCCATCTTCACTCATTTTCAGACAGGACCCAAAATCTGCCAGTCGTATGTGGCCATTCATGTCCAACAGAACATTATCAGGCTTTATGTCCCTGTTAGAATAGAAAGAAGTGAAAAGATTTAAACACAGAGTATTAGCTCTGCTTGTAAAGATTAATCTTGCATCAGAACAACAAAGAATTTTAAGCTGGATACCCTCAGATGCAAACTCTTTTTATTGCACTACTTACAACCCTCTCCCTCCTGCTCAACTTAAAGCTTTGCCTGCAATCCTGAAGCATCAGATTACATCACATTTTCAAGCTCATCAAAGTTGAACTCTGGATGGTCAAATAACCAAGCAGAATAATTACAGTGAGTCATACTCATAGGTAGTTTACTTCATTAACACAATTTCAAGATTATATGCATCACAGTATATTGTTTAGAGGAAAGAAAGATAAAAGAGAAAGGCAATCTTTCAATCTCATGGTTTTTTGCCAAGACCTATAATATAATTTCTAACTTCTTTTTTTCTTTTACTGCTTCTCTACATTTGCCCCAGCACGTCTGTTGGCCAGTGTTTTTCATTTGGTATTCAAGGCTTTCGACAAACTATTTCACAGAACATTTGCTTCTACCTATACCTAAGAACCTTTGCATCCTGTGTATATGCAACCATCACTCTGCAATTCCCCCAGCTCTGGAATCTGGGCAATGTCATTTCAAGGGAATAAAGTAACATCAGAAAGGCTTCAATATCAAACTGGGTGTTTCCTACATAGATAGAGCAGGGTATAAGACAATATACCACAGGCTAAGGCTTATAAATGACATGGAAATAAGATTCCCATTTAATTATACTCATTACTTGATATTCTTTCTGATATCATAAGGAAGGTAGCCAAAAAAGAGTATACTGAAGAGTATGCTAGCTGAATTTAGTCCACCAATTAATCAGAGTTTATTTCACCATTCTGTACTCAAATTAATAGAGAGTATCAGTTAAAAGATCAATCATCCAGACAACTTAATCCTGATAGATACCATGCTGGGGGGTTTTTTGCTTTGGTTTCTTTTTGGTTTTGTTTTTTTGTTGGTTTTGTTTGTTTGTTTTGTTTTAATTAAGAGCCTCAAAATATCCCATGATTTTAAGAGGACCACAGCAATATGTTGGGAAGGTGGCAAGAAACGACAAGAGAAGAGCAAGTGCAGAAGGCAAAACCAACTCAGTTTTTCACCAATCCTGAAGGTTAAAAAGGAGAACATCCATGCCTTCCAACGTGATATACCCATCTCCTTCCCATTCTTTAGCCAACTGTATCCAGGATCAGCTCCCAATATGCTAGCTTATCATCATACCATTTTGAAATATTATTATCTGAGCTAGCCAAAAAAGATAACCAAACCTATAAATGCCTTGATATGGGTTGGATGACTGGGTTTTTTTCAGATATCCCATTTATTCAAATAATACTATCTAAATAAAACCACATGTGCCTTACCTTAAACCCACCAATCTTGCTACACCATAAAATCCTGTATTTCTTTTCAAATGGCAAGTTCCAAATGCTACTACATGTGCTCAAAAACTTAAAAACTGTATGACAGCATCAGCCTAATCTTTGAGGAAGAGACCAGAATTACTAAAATCAAGGAAAAACAACCACACTCTAATACACCTTGCTACATAAATGTGGAAGCATCTGATTTTTAAGATGCAGAATTCCAGTTTCACACCTGAGGAGACTTATGAGAAAAATCTTGATAGGTTTAACAACAGGTCCTTATTTGTAAAATTCCTGCCACTGATAACTTTTTCCAACAGAAACTTGAATTAACATTTTTTTAACCAAGAACTAATAATTTGAAATTAATTACTGAAACTTCACTAATATCATTACTCATTAGCAGCATTATAACAAAACAGTAAATGTCACTCGATGCCTGTCAACACTAATTAAATCACAGAATCACAGAATGTTAGGAGTTGGAAGGGACCTCCAAAGATCACCTAGTCCAACCCCTCCCTGCCACAGCAAGATTCCCTAGACCAGGTCACACAGAGATGTGTCCAAATGGGTCTTGAATAGCTCCAGAGAAGGAGACTCCACAACCTCTGTGGGCAGTCTGTGCCAGTGCTCTGGTACCCACACTGGGAAAACATTTCTACGTGTATTCACACGGAATCTCCTATGCTTCAGCTTACAATCATTGCCCCTTGTCTTGTCACTGGGCTTCACTGAGAAGAACCTGACCCCATCCCCCTGACACTCACCCCTCACATATTTAGAAGCATAAATGAAGTCACCCCTTAGTCTCCTCTTCCCCAAGCTAAAGAGACCCAGCTCCCTCAGCCTTTCCTCAGAAGGAAGATGTTCCAGCCCCTTCATCATCTTGGTGACTCTGTGCTGGAACATCTTTGAAGCAGTTCCCTATCCTTAAACTGAGGGGCCCAGAACTGGACACAGTATTCCAGATGCGGCCTCACCAGGGTAGAATAAAGGAGGAGAAGAACCTCAGATCAAACCATCTCACTATGCTTTCCCAATAAAGTCACTAGTAATTTTCTACTGTTAAAATATATTTCATACATTTCATTTCCAAATATCGTCCACGTTGCTCTACAGACCCATAATCACAAGTAAAGCTCAGTAGGTGCTGAGGACTATTAAAGCTTATATACAGCTATATGCCAATTTGCTTGTTTTTAAAGCATACTGCTCACAGTGCCATTAGAAGCATAAGCCAATCTCATCCAACACATCTCTGCTTTTCTGCTTTACATGCCGACCTTGCTTGTCTAAGGGAACGCTGCTTCTGCTCAGAAAAGCTTAATGCCTCATCTCTGAGCTCCACTGTTTCCTATCTACAGCTAACAGGTCATATAAGCCTTTAAAGGGTCCTTGAAATCCTCTCCAGAGCAATCATGCTTCCTCCTAATCCATTTCAGTTGCTAAGCAGTAATTTCTAGGGCATTCATATACCTCCTATTCAAAGTGTATGTTCTAGTCTCAGAGCCATTCATTCCTTTCGCCACAACAGACACTCATTCAGCCCCATGCAAGGATGTCGCTGGCCAGTTAGTCAGGCCACCTTCCTCAGAAATGGGTGCAATGGTGCCTCTGGTGAATTTATCTGAGTGTAGAACATTTTTAAATCCCCACATACTGTCCATATTTACTTACAGGATTACAGTTTCTATATCTTTTCTCTTTTTTATTTTTGAAAGTGGCCAAAGTCCAAACAGAAACATCCAAAGCATTATAGTTTGTGAATTCCTTTTATCTTTTAAAAATTAATTGTAAATAAAAATCACCTCACTTATGTTTTTCACCCACAAATTTCATAAAAGAGACAGTAAAACTGTCTTTATTTCACAGACTAAGAAACAATGGCAAAAAGAAGTAAAGGCACCTGGCCAAGATATACCTGCTAAATCAGATACAATGCTAGGATGAAGTCCACTTCTGAACTGGGACTTTCACAGTGACCTATCATGAACCCACTCCTACAGCCATAAGCAGTTTTCAGTTAAATGAAAACCCTCACTACTCTCATCCTCTGTATTTTTTAACTTCTCTGCTTACTGAACTCCGCACGTGAAACGACAACTGCAAATGTTTCCAGACCTAGTATAATTTTGCTTTCTAATTGACATGTCATACATAGCTATTAAATGTGAAAAGAAAACAAAGGATAGAAATTCTCACTTGATCAAGTCTCTTGCAATGATGAAACAAAATATTTATCAAGTGCCTCCCTTGCACTATTCACGGCTCTTCTAAAAGATTTGCTCCAAAAGGAAGCTAAAAAGCAGCTGTACTCTACCTTCCTGACCTGTTTCCTCTGACAGAGAATGAGAAGTATTACATATTCTTAACTACCACAGAACACAACCTAAGTTAACATGATGGTAGGCACTGATCTGGAAGATACATCCTATTTGCAGAAACAATTAGACTGGCACATGCCCACTTATCACAAAAACCACTTGAGGATGACCTCAGGTCAATAAATGCACTGATGTTATTTATCATGGGCTTACTGTGCATAAATTCTGCAGAATGTCTAAACATTTGCAGAGAATTCAAACTCCTTCAAAGCTCTACGTTGGCTTGGACAAAGACTGAGAAATATTCACAATGTGAATTGAGAGTAGGTCAAGGAGCCTGATTAAAAACTAAAAACTTCAGTGAAAGATTAGTCAGATAAATGTATAAATGTCACTGCTTCTAATATCAATGCACCAAAACTTGGTACTTAAAAAGCAGTATCTTATACAGCTATCATACAGTATAGAGTAAGCAAATACCCACAGTAGTCTGCCTGTGGCTACTGCCCAGTTGTATACATAGCAATATCCTCAAGATTAACTTCACAGAACTGTGCATGCATTTTTTGCCAAGTGAGACAGTATTTTACCTGTGCACATAATGCAGCTCATGTATGGAATGTATAGCAAGCACCATTTCACCAATGTAGAACCTAGCCATATCTTCAGGAAGTTTGTCTTCAAACTTACTGAGAAGCGTCAGTAAGTCACCACCAACATAGTAGTCCATCACTAGATACTGAAAAGGGAGAAATAAAGCAGTTACATACTGAGAGAGAGTAGGTAATTAAAAAAAAATAAAGTTCATCAGTTAACACCTGAAAAAATCTCTTTCACTCATTTTTTTTCTGTGCCTGGGGAAAGGTGTCAAAATTAGTCATAATTAGGGTAATTTAGTGTATTTGCTTATTTAGTGTAAAAAGGTATCATATTCCCTTAATCATCACAGTAAGGATGACACATCAGCATTCAGCTCTTATCATAAACAAACCCAAACAAACAAGATCTGGCAGTTACAACAAACAAGTAAAGAGTTTATTTCTGTCTTAATGACATTGCCACATCACACAAAGAAAATGATCTAATATCACCAAAACTAATTTAGGTTATCAACTCTTAAACTGAGAATTTCCAGAGGATGCAGGAAGAAAAAGCTATAGCTAAACCTAATCCTTAATACAGCTTAGTCTAAAATATACACTTTATAATACTTTTAGTTTTGGTACCATTTCAATGTTACTAGTGGTTCCAAAAGTGGGACTTAACACATTAACATCTTCAAATACTCATCTTGGCACATGCCACATCATGGACGCTTATCATAGCTGGCAGGAGCTTGATGACACTGTACATTAGGGATGCCCATGACAAGCCAGAAGCACTGTCAAGCCAGAGGCACTACAATGGGAAATTTAAAAATCAAACATTAATGTTCTTCTGAATATATTTCAATGAAAAAGTAAACAGCCTCAGAGGCCATTTAGTCATTAACCTCTCCACTGAAAGGACCAACATAGATTGGGTAACATGAAACAAAAGGACTCAGACTTGCTACTTGTTTCTCATACCACAAAATGAGGATTATGTTTTGCTTCTTTCCTAGCAATATTCACTTAGCAATAGCCATCACAAGATGGTATGATATTTGGGGTTAGGAATAACTTTGTTTATTCTGGAATTAGCTTTCCAAAGCAGTCATCTTATTTTTCTCCTCAAGGTAAAGCAATCTACTGCCCCTGCCACAGATTCATCTTCCTTGAGGGAAGCAAATTAAAAGATAAGAACCCAAAGGAACATGAAGTGCAATACTAACCATTTCCTCACTATCTTTTGGCTTAAAAGAGTGACTCTGAAAGCATAGGTTTTGATATGTTTCTCCATCTTACTCAAATTATAGCTTAATCTGACAGGCAAATTTCATCACTTACTGCATAATCCACAATCCCTCAAGGAATTTTAAACATGTTGAACATTGCACACATGCAGCAATTATGTTTGAAAACAAAAGGTTACAGGCAGGAACCAGCCATCTTTTAAAAGGGATACTGTATTAAAATATTTTATCTCATATTCAAGGCTAAGAGAGCTTATAGAACCTTCTGTGGCAGCTGAAATACCCTTCCTGTCAAAGAGACCAGGTAATGCACTTCCCCCAGCTCCCACAATGTTTCTAACTCAGCAAGAACTCCATTGACCCATGAAATGAGGCACTTGTATCAGAGGAAGATGGTGAGACATTTTCTGTATGGAAGTAAAATTTTATTCATCTCCCAAATCACAACAATCTTCTTGCCAGGAAGCACTTTTCCCTTCACATGGGGTTAAAATAAAGGCAATCCTGACACTAAAGGTATCACATTTCTTTTAGGGAAGTGACTACATCAAACAGGGGGAATGTAGTTGGAAATCAAAGGAGAAGAAAGACATCAAAACATTCATGAATACTCAGAAGCCTTTAAAAGGCTGACAGCAGACAAACACACATATGCCCTTCTTCATGAATGAGTCTGGGAAAGAATTTTTTCCTGACAAGTCACAAGAAAACTAATAGATTTGAATGTGGAAGAGATTAAGAACTTCAGGTCCCACACATATTTCTAATATTCATGGACTGTTTCACCTACACCATATCTGACTCAGCAAAATCACCAAAGGCTTGTTTAACCCATCTTGACTGAACCTGTCTCTACAAAAGCCTTCTAAGAACCAGAAAAAAGCCATGCTAGCATTTCCATCTAATGTTATTTTAAGAGCTGGCTATTTGGAAAATGGTACCACATGGTGTGTTTCCTTCTAAAATATTTTAAAACTACAAGAGGAGAATCAGGAAATGTACTCCAGAACACATACATTGTGTAGAATTTTGTGTTTCTTGCTTGTATTTAAGTTCTGCACCATCACATGCTCTACTAATATTAAATAGACAGAATAAACCCCAAACTACTTCGACTCTCCAAGGGCAGACAGAGGTACTTTCTACCTAAGGCACTACTTTCTACTTAAGGTACTACCTACCTTAACATCTTACCTTCTCCATATTTGTCTCATTCTGAACCCTTTATGCAGCCAGAAGAGTATGGCAAAGCTCTAGGTGTACAAAAACACCAAGGTTCTCTCTCTGCTTCAGGGTTAGCTTATGTGGTTTTGCATTTAAGAATCACTAGCTATAATGCACAAACACTACTAGGAGCAGATATCAGAACCTATAGCTTTCTCTTTCACAGGACTGATGTCCACTCCAGCTGGAGAACAGAGATCTGCTGTCTGTTCTTGTGTCCTCAGCTTTGCATTCCATTCTACAAGGATCTAGGATGAACAGCACAGCTAAAAAGTAAACACTATCTGCCCACCCAGGTTCTGTAACATGGCAACACTCTCCCAAGATGTGGAAAAACGAGTCTATAAACTTCTTCAGGCTGAGCAGAGAACTGAACAGAGACCTTTTAGACTCTGGCCAAGCAAACCACTAAGATGGTATGGAAGAAAACCTTCCGCCCAGGTTTTTAGATGAGTCACTTCCTAATGAGTTTCATCTTTTCCTCATGCATCACTTACAACAGAGTGAGCAAGATGCAGATATACTCCATCTGTGAGCACCAGACATTTACATGAGATGGATGCTGAGTAACAGACCACATTGGAAGGCAGCATCTCAGCACACGCAAAACCAGACTTCAGGCAAGCTGGGAATCTGCTGACTTTGGCTGCCAGGCAGAATTGTTACTTTCTTAGATACTGGCTCTTAAATTAGATGCAAAATGTCTAAATTATGCTGTGAAGTGAAACTTCAACATTTAAATGTCTTTGGGAACTTGGGGTAAGGAAATATATCATACTGCTATAGCTTGCTTGGGACTGATTTGAATAAAATGGCATTAGCAACACTAGATCCCTCTCTATACTGTCATTACTACTGCTTGCTATCTTGCAAAGCTGACATTTTTTCCTTAGGTACCTCCATATTCAAGCTACTTTGAAATACATGATAAGATGTCTTAGGTTATTTTTATGTAAGTTTGAAGGCTGCTTGGTTCTGAGGGAATCTGAAATTATGAGCTATCTTCATGAGGCAGTACCAGTGATAACTAAACTTTGAGAGGTTAAAGATCTGGACCCATCACAAAGCATTCCATGGAAATAGCCTATAAATGAGGGTCTAATATCTGGCTACTTATTTGCTTCTGATGTGCTTGTTATTCTGAAAAGACTTTTAATGTGACAGTCAAAATAATTTGTTTCAGCACCTGTGAAAATGTTTGAGTATATTCTAATCTTCCATAGGCTTAGCTCCTGAACTCTTGGCAGCTTTTTAGCAATATACGTTGTCTTATTTATAATCATGGCTTGCTGCTGTGGTACTACTATCTAAAAGAGTTTTAAGAAGGTGAAAACTTTCATCTTACAACTACATCAGAAGTTACAGAAATAGCAAGCTTGCAAAGCCAGCCTCAAGGAGCGACACAGAAGCTGTACAGAGTATGTTGGGACTTTACTGACTTTGCCCCTGACCAGTTCTCTCCTGACCACTGTGGCTAAGATAAACATAGCTTCTATGTTACAGCTCTAGGAACTCATCTTTAAAAGAATGTAAATAGGAGTAATGACTTTATAAATGGCTGCTAAAGTCTCTCAAACTAATGAGATGGCCAATCTGTCGATTTACAGACAATTTAAATTTAAGTACTTTAAAGAAACAGTCTATTTTTTTTCTGACCCTTTTAAAATACCAGCTTAACCAGATTTTTAAATAAAATTTCAAATTACTTTTGCCATTTTTAAATAAAATCTTGTTTCAAAAGACATTCTGAAAGTTTAAAATAATTCTTATTTTTCACAGAGTTAACACCTCTCAAACTATTTAATTGCAATGTTATCCAAAACATTAAACTTAAGCAAGACACATTTTATGCAAGGGTAGATTAATTAATTTAAGGTGCTTAACTAAACCTCTATATGCAATAGTACTACACCACTTTCTCACTCTCCTAAAGTTACAGTCAGGCCCTTTGAAATTTTTCTTCAAGGAGAAAACAAGAATGCTGAAATACTGGCTGTGAGGTGGACTGATTTATTGCACTAACATCCTTAAAAGTACCAAAAATAAAGTTCTTTCATAAGCTAAAGCTTTTATTTGCTGATGAAAACAAACATACCAAATAGTTCTCATCTTGAAAGGCATAGTGCAATGTAGTAATCCACTGACAGTCCCCATTCACCAAGACATTTCTCTCCTCTCGGAAGCAAGCTGTCTAAAGGAAAACAGAGGAAAAAGTCATTGTCAACATCAACAGAGGATGAATATATACGGATGTTTTATAGTATTCTTTAAAATTACTGAACAGAGGTCTCTATTCACTGCAATTCAGTCTGCACAGTTGACAAGGCAGGGAATCTCTGCAGACTTGTAGTCTGGCATTCGTTCACTCTAATCCTGCCTGGAACCTGAAAAAAACAAAAGCAACACCCAAACCCCACAACATATAACACCCTCCCCTCCCCAACACACCAAAAATCCCACAACCCAACTCAAGTCAACACTGAATCTCTTTGTTCCTTAATGTATTTATAAAAGCCAGAGAAATTATTACTTGTCACTGCAATCTGTAGCAGAAAGATAACAGCTCTAGGAAAGTAAGTCTGGTTCTTCTGAAAAAAAGACCTCTGTGAAAACAGTTTCATGTGTACTTTTCTTATATGATAGTTCCAGATACTGCCAACAGAGTATAGGAAATAAGCAGAATTTCCTACTGCTGTCTTATCTTTGCCCAGGAGAAGACTTTGATTTTCAATACTCTTTACTTCAAACAGGACATTGCAACACTTCAGAGAAGCAAGCTGTCTGACATGCTTTTTCAGCATCTTTACATAAAACCAACATTCATAAACTTCAAGTGAGTCCTCCTTAATAAAAATGTATTAACAGTTTTATTTGGGCAGAACCATCAAGATGAAGACCTTGGGACTTTTCCACAACTCTCAATCAGAGAGCCATTATTAAGATATTTGGTAGCTGCAAATTCATATAATGATTGCATCTTACAAAGGTATCTCAGCCATTCTTCCCCCTAAGGAAGGAAAAGTCAGCTTACATTTCTGATGAAGAAGACCATACTCTGGCCCTGTTGTAAAGTTAGCAATTATTGGTGTGAAGAGATGTAAACTGTAATTAAATGTTAACTGAGAGTGGTTTAACAGTTTATGAAAGCAAGGCCAAAGTATCACTCTACAAAAAGTTTGGCAGTGACAGCAGCTCCAAGTAATCCTATCCTCTGCCCACAGCACCAGAGCACAGCACTTCTCAGTTCTTCTGGCACCACGATGTGAGAAGGCTGCCAACACAGAAAACTAGTTTGTTTATTTTTGAAGACATTAGCTCCTTGATCCAATTCACTCTGCAACCTCAAATAGCAAGGGAATGTTACAAACACTTCAAAACCAGTACTGCTGCTGAACACTTTGCATCATGAATTCAAAGCATAAAACCCTCCTTCTCTGCTTACACTAGCTTAAAAGGCCTTGGGACATGCATTGAAAAAGCATGACAGGCTACCTAATCAGCCAGCCAGGGTTTATTTGGAACTGTCAACAGTAATACACCAATGACTATGTATTCTGCTGTCAGAGCAAGGAATACAAATGGTCCACCTTATCAACATCAATGGCATGCTTATTTTTGCTTGCAACACATTTATGGATGTCAGTTAATATTCACTAATCTTTCCTGTATTTTTGTGGCTTCTGATCATAGCTCTAATTCTTGCAGCTAGTATACAAATAGTGTTTGGGTAACTTTTTGCTATGTTTACTAAGTTATATAAAAGAAGCATGTACCACTGTAATAATGTGCTTCTCAGACCACTCATACAGTGGGCAAAAGAACACCTGAAGTGTGCTTTTCAGTTGAACTGCTCACTCAAGAGGCTATTACATTCCTGCAGGCTTCATTTTAAAAACTAAGAAGCTTTACCACATTTGGGAAAATGTTAACACCCATATGTTTTATGAACATCACTGACATGCAGCTTATAAAATCTTGCTTACTCAGAAAAGCCAAATCAAGCAAGCAAACTGAACAGGAAAAGACAAATGGCACAGCAGGGAAGCCAGTTCCTTTATTGTCCTTTGCAAATGGGGAAAGAGAACTTAGCAGGTCTGCTACTTGTCCTAAGTGTGTATGGGAAAAACTACAGCTCATTATACATCTTTCTTGGTAGATAACTCTCTTTCACCTCCTGCCTGCTTAAGAGAGTAAGAGGAATTATCCATGTAATTTGAAGACAATTTGTAAACAGTTGTCTTCTCAGAACAGCTCTGGTTGTAAAAGTTTCTGCTATTTAGGGATGCCATTTAATAAGTAACTTAAAAAATGACTGAAGTAAGCCAGCATAGCTGTATTTCCATTGGAGTTTGGGAGCCCTCCACAAGCATTAGGGTTTAAAAACAATTCTATACCCACCAATGAATGGACCCAAGTGAAGCCTGTGTAGAAAGGGCACCAAATTTCTCCCATACAGTTGAAGGCTTACTGCAGAACTGCTGATGCAGCACAACCAAGAGTGTGAACTCTCCTGACAGCTCCAAAGAACAGCCAAGTGGCAGTGGCTGCTGCCACTTGTAAATAAGAGCACAGACTGACGGACGGAGTGTGACTAAATTGGGCAAAGGCAGCAGTGAAGAGAGGATTAACAGGAGGAGGGAGATACATTCACAGGAAAAGACCTGGCACTGACTCACTGAAAGGAAGGGAGGGACTAGGCAGGGTAGACTAGGAGGGAGGAGATGTCAGGAAGCATACAGAAGAATGAGACAGGGAAAGGGCAGCAGGCTCAATCCTCAGCAAGCAGCTAGCCTTTGCCCCCTAACAGAGCTGTTACAAGTATGAATGCATTACGTGTATTTCCCCCTCAAATCTCTTGCTCATCTACCTGCTGGCTTATGTAATGTTACAATTGCCATGAGGATTTTCCTTTACTGTGCAAGGGTAGGTATCCTAGGAATATGCCACTTCCTATGGCATATTCTTAGGAGGTACTTTCTCAGGCTGTGAAATACCCACTCAGATTTATGTAATTTGTTGCAACAATTTACATGTCCTTTCACCAAAAATACTCTTCTTAAGCATATTTACCTTCTTAACATGCTTTGTTTTACAAACTGAATCTGTGATTCCAAAATATTTTGTTATAATTTCACCAGTTACACAAACCCCGTTACAAACTGTGGAATGCAAAGCTCTTTAATGTATGCCTTCTGAATGCAAGAGAAAAGAAGATCATCTCATACTGTTTTTGTGTACAGCTGTGAATGTCATAGTAGCACCAATCTCAGCTTCCATGTAGTCTTTAACTTGCCTTTATTGTAAACAAAAATCTGGCCAATAAATTCAGGGTAAGAACTAGGGCAGACTGTCTGGTAAACGAATACACAGTAATGCTGAGAACAACAGATGCCTGGAAGGCACTGTCAGACTTGATTGCATTAAAACAGCTTAAGAAAAAAAAAAAAAGGAAAAAGAATGAAGCTCCAATACTCATGAAATAATTCTTCCTAATCTGGAAGACCTTCAATATAATTTTCCTAATGTCATTTCAAAAATTCTCTGTGCTGAGGAACCATATTACTTACCTCTGCCCTTTTAAGCATTTCCCATTTATTTAGAATTTTCATTGCATAAATGCGCTCTGTGCACTTCATTTTTACAACTGCAACCTGAAATAAGAAGATATCTTTAGTTAACAAAAGCAAGGTCAGAGAAATACAGTATAAACAGCTTCATATTCACACCAAAGCGTGGTCAGAGAAGTACAATTTTCAAACAGCTTAATGTTCACAAATTAATACAGTTAAGTTGCTAAGGACTCATCAGCGATCAACTTACACGCTGATAAACTACAGCCTGAGTCTGTGCTCCTTCTATATTCCTCTGGCATTATTACTGTGTGCTTGATGCACAGCACACCATGTGTGGTCAAATGCTCAGGATCAAGTACACTGGAGATGATACAGGAGGAGCATGAAGCTTTTCATATGAAGATGCATAGTAAAGCTGCATTGTTTGCCAAGAACAAGCCATGCTTGTAAGCCATGCCTTCAACCAATGAGGCAACATTTAAAAGGGCAGCCTGAGAAAACAAGAAAGGCTGCTGTCAGTAGAAATACACTACATTTGACTAATTTGTTTTCACATTTCAGGTTTCAGAAACTTGAAATGTATTTGCAAATTCAAATGCTTTTGTGTATTGTATGCAGACATTTAAAAAGAAGCAAAAACAGTATTGATTTACTTATTCAACACTTTGTTTGAAGCATTTTACTATTCATCCTGTGTATTAGACTTGCTTAGACTGGTCTATTATGGACAGTAGATGAGCACATAGCTGTACTGTGGAAGAAAAAACAGAATACAAAAACTTCAAGGCTTAGGAATGCAAAGACTTTATTTTGACCAAGACTTGTATTCTCCAAACCAAAACTAATTCTTGTAGTAAAGCCATCATTTCCACAAAATTCTTCCAGCTGGCAAAAGAAAAGCAGGCATCACCACTAAGCAACATTTTCACAGGACTATACATGGACTGCTTGAATATTTCTGCTGCTTCTCAGCTCGCCTCTATTTCAGAAGTAGAAAACCAACCAGCTTTCACAGCTTCCAGCAGAGCTCTGAATAGCAGTGGGAAAAGTAACAGGAATCACATCAGCTTGCCTCTTCTGTTGCTTAAAAAGTCTTACCTATAAAAAGGCTTCAGGAGCTACAGCAGCCCTAAAAAGACGCTGACTATAAGACAACGTTTGAATAGCACATCAAACAGAGCAACACAATACAAAGTCAAAAGACATGAGGAGGGATGAGGGAAATGTAATATCTCCCTGCACCTTGCCAGTAAAGAAGCTCCCAGATGAGAGGCAGAGAGACAACTGCTCCTCCAGTAACACAAGAATGGGATATTCATATTTAGACAGATGCATGCCTAAGCCTTCCACCCTCAGTGATGAAGCTCCACTCCCCAGGTCATATAATGGATGAGCACACCTGGTACACAACTGTACTCGGAGTCATGTCATGGACATGTACCTCAAGAAAAGAGCTGATAGGTACCCATCACAGGTAAGACATGGGAATCTGGCCCTAAACACAGCTGGGGAAGATCACAGATCACAGAATGTCAGGGGTTGGAAGGGACCTCGAAAGATCATCTAGTCCAAGCCCCCTGCCAGAGCAGGATTCTTCCCTGACCGGGAATCGAATCAAATTCAGGGAATCCTGCATTCTATGATCTGTGATCTTCCCCAGCTGAAAAGCAGCTTCTCTAAGTGATGCAGAGTATACGTAGCTACATTGCATTCCCAGAGTCTCCTGGCTGCAAACACCTCCTGCAAACATTGCTCATGGTGTGGACGAAGACTAAAAGCAGAAAGACTCAAACAAAAGATGTTCCTTCGCACACATGAAACTGTTCGACTGACCTTCAGTAAAGGCCTAAACTGTTTAGCCTAGATCCTAGCCTCACCACAGTTTTGCAGTTAAAAGCCACTGTAACAACTGCTCTCCACACACTTCACTGAATCATTACCCTAATACAGCTGAAGACCCATTCTAAATCAAACCACATATTAAAAGCTTTGCAAGATGCTGACATCACTCACCATACATCTTAAACTCCTCTCCATACAGAACATGATGACTCAGGAAATATCCCCATCTCCACTGACAGGACAGACAAGAACTCTGTGCAGTCACCTGCTGTAGACCAACAAAAGCTGTGGGGCAGAAGCAATTTGCAACCATAGCTCTGCGAGCCCTGAAGTAGCAGCATTCAAGTTGCATTACACCACAACACTAAAACTGCTCAACCATTTCAGTACAAATACAGTGCATAAATCAGAACCTAGACACACATCTACTGCACTTTATCTAAGGCCATCACCGTCTTGAAAGCACTGCAGGATGACTGAAGTTTGAAGCGTGCTCAGCTGCTGAGGAGTGATGTGAGCCTGGCACTGAGGAGGCCATGCACAACTGAGGAGCTGTACAAATGCTAGAACAAAGTAGGACATGAGAACAGGCCTGGGAAAAGAAAAGAAAATGAGAAGAAAAAGAAAGCCAGATCTGTAGAACCTAATCAGCAATTTCTCAGTTGCTATCTAGTTTAGTTCTCATCACACTAACAGGCACGGCCCTGATTTATTTTTAACTGAAAGGACTGCTTTAAAAAGCCCAATTTAAACTTTCTGGAGGAAGATAATTGTCTTGTGTGGAAGAAAAAAAGTAGAATTAATACAAGGAAAGTTTACTCATATTTTCATATTAAGTGGTTACCAAGTTATGGCACCAGTAAACGCACTGCTGCTTTAGTTGTTAAGGGTGACAGGAGGACAGCTGCTTGTGCCAGCAGAAAAATTCATGCAATCATACTGCAAAATAGGTAAATCCCCAAGAATTTTATCTCCAGAAAGAAGTGTGAAAGGTGCATAAGTTGCCTCACAGAAGTAACGGACTTTTGGCCTGACTAGACCTGACTCCTCAACCCATTCTTATGATTGTGGTTGATGGGTTTGGGGGTTTGGTTTTGTTTTTTTTTTAAATTAAAAGAAATGCAAAACCCAAACCTCATTGGTGTCTGAACTGAAACAGGAAAGCACAACCTAAATTATGCCTTGATAAACTCAGTATTGTTGTAAGGAAGAATACTTTTGCAGTACCATAAAAAATGCTGTACCCTTTGTTCCAAAAGACACCTTGGTCTTTCCTTCAGTTGGCTTTCTTTTACTTTCTTCATGTGGTGCCAGTATTTTTAAGTTTACATTTGTCATCCAACACTTTCAATACTTTTGAAATGCTGCAGTAGAGTTTTTTACTACTTTTGCATTAATTCCTCTTCTCTGGCATACCTCAAATTCAATTACAATAACTACACTGACCACGTTGCAAGATCAAACAGAAGCATACTGCAATTGTGCTAACCATGCAAGATGCCAGGGTTTAAATCTGGTGGCTCCTATACTGCATCTACCAATTCACCACATCTGCTAATGTTAAGAAAAAAAATACACTGTTGATGTTCAGACATATTCCAAAGAACACAGATTTGTACACTGCTGTAAATGCTTACTTTAAGAATAAAAGCACTGCTTCTGTCTTCAGAGTTTAAAAGTTATGCATAGACTGTAAAAGACCAGGATTTAATTTCTATGCTCCCTCTTTATTTCCATGGCTATTAAAACTTACACTGCAATAGAAGTTAAGAAATAAAAAAAGTATGTTAAGGACTATGACAGGAAAAAAAGCACAAGTAGAGGTATAAAATAGCTTCTAAAGAAGATTTAATGAACTAAAATACTCCAGGCCAGGAAGAAAAAACAGCTATGACAGGTGTACAAAACCTTTCATGTCATGTCATGGAGAGCATGAACAGAGAATAATTATTTGCTGTTTCTTATAACACAGAAGTTGAAAGGCATCAAATAAAATAAAAAGGTAGCAAGATTAAAGAAGTGTTATTGTCACACAAGTTTTGGAACTCAAACACAGGCTACTGTGGACACTTAACTATTCAGAAAGTATTTAAGTACATGCTTAATACCAGAGTAACAGACACAGCAGAATTCTCTTTGACTACTGACCACAGCTGACTTACAGGTCTGGTTAGAGCCTCTGAACCCTCAACCCTTGGAAGATGGGTGGGTTCAACTCTGCTTTGTCCTTGGATTCTTCACCTACACTTCTTTAACTGGTCAAAGGGATGGGATGTGGGTTACCTAATCCACACAACTTTTGATACCTGTGTCAAATAAATAATATTAAAACTTACCCAACTTGCACCTCATTATGCTAGGTTGGAATGAAGATCAAGGGGTTCAGAATACTCAATAATCCTAGAGTTGCCTAGTAGAGATATTTAGGTGATTCTGTTTTACTAAGTCTTAAAACACTGACAAAGAAAAATTCCAGATGCTGGGGTTCCCTCACCACTGCAACCTCCCTTCTAGGCAAGTTGTATGGGCTGAAGCTGTCCCCAGTGGATTTCATTACTGTCACTGTGACTTGTCATGCTCAAGATTCACAGCAACAGGGAGACTGCAATAAAGACCAAGTATGCTTCCTTAAGGACCTTAGAAAGCCTAATGAAACCTAGTGGCTACACTTCAACCAAGTTTAGATGTACTTATGTCCAAAAAATGTATGAGGACTGGGGCTAAAGTGTGAGAGGCAGCTGTGGTAACTACATACCACAACACCTTAGCAGATTTGTATTACTTATGCCATCCATTTTCTTCCTGTACTTTTAAGCTCAAAGGTCTGTTTCACTTGTACTGCAAAACATATTATTAAAAAGAACCAATGTAGCTAAAATAACATTTTTAGACTTTGGGAAGAGTTAGTATTTTGCTGCTTTAATTGCTTTATAGAAGCATGTTGCTGCACTTTGATCTTCAAAACCCACTTGATATTGACATTTAGGGTTGCAATGTGCAAAGCCATCCTAGGTCAAATTCCACCTTTCCTCATGCCCCAATAAAACCTACAGGGTGGGAAATCTCAGCCAAATTAGCCTCTACAAACATGACAACTTCCCACCACTGTACTCTGCCCTTTGAGTGACATGATCAGCATTAGCATGCAGCATCAAGTTACCAATTTTCTTTTATGTAAATGGTAAGTATGGCATAAGAAAGTGAAGAAATCATTTAAATATAAGACTGAATTTCCAGAAAACAATTAAGATGGTTAACAAAAAGACTTCTTGGAAACCAAGCTGGCTTTAATTTCAAAGCAAAGATAAAAAAGCTAACTAGGACTCTATTCACTCTCATGGCATGTTAAACTTCCAGGTGAAACTTATTCTCAAGGACTGGACTTTCAGGAATAAGGTGAAACTCAAATTCAGAAAGTTCTCAGCTGAAAAGATGAACACAGCCACGGAGGTGATAATCCTCATGCAATCAGCTCACAATGGCAGGTAGTTAAGAAAAAGGCAAACATAACTCTGGAATTCACAGGCCAATACATACCACTAGGGATGGGTAAACATTACTACCTTGTAGAAGTACAAAATCACTGGAAACTCCACACACAGCCACGCCTCAGAGAACCAAACTTTATCTGGAGCGGGTGTGAAGGAGGGCTAGCCTCTCGTACTAGCATGGTAATAAAAAAAGCTTTACTTGTTAAAAAAAAAGTGGATATGATTGCCACCTATAAATAAAATTGGAAGGAAAGATATCAGTAATAAGGATGATAGAAGATCTGCTTAGGCTAATGGACAGTAAAATTACAGGGACAAAATAGTGTAAAATTACCATGAATTAACCTTTGGCAGGAACCTGGAATAGCTTTAGACATTTAAGCAGAGATTTGAGACGACTGGGAGAAGGGACAAAATGTGATTTCAGATGTAAACAATTTATCCCTAATGTCTTATTACCAGATTCATAATTGAATATTACCCTCATTTCCCTCAGCTAAAACTTGTATATCCCACTTCTATTCTATTATTTCTGCCTCATGCTACTGATACCTTAAGATACTAGTTACGGGAAAACCACTGCAGGAACTGCTTTATCCTCCTGATACTCTTGGATATGAAAAGTCTTTGATATATATAGCTCATTTGTTAACAGTTTCAATACTGCATTCTTTGGGGAAAAACTGGTCTGGGCTGCTCTATCAGTTTTTTTCTGTCTATTTTACATTTAAAATGAGCAACAGGAATGTCTTTTGGTAGGGTTCATATGCCAGGGTGCATATTTCCAAAGTAAAATAATTTTTTCTGAACACAGTGTGGATCTTCACATTGTGAAAGAAGAAATCACAAGTACCAGCCAGAAAGGTTCTGCAAAAGACAAACAAAGGCCCTGAGTAACACCTATGCTCTTCCTCAGCAATAGGGCAGGACGGCAGAGACAAATGGTTGGTCTGGCAGCAGCACTACAATGAACTGTGTCTCTTCAGCTCCTTGCAACCTGCCTGTCACCATAGTAACTTGGTTCTGCCACACACACATCGAGCTGAGGAGGACTAAGATAGCAACCAGCTCTTTTGAAACATTTTCTAAACAAAGCAACTTCTTTCTTCATGTATTTCCACAGCAGAAGATAGCTTGCTTTGATTTTTATTTTATTTCTTTGTGAAGAGCATACTGTAGAAAAGCAAAGCTTTCAATGTTTCTTTTGCATCATATTCTGAATGCTTTGACTCTATGAATAGCTGGATGAAAAGTGTCATATGTTGTGTGCAATACTTACAAATGTTGTTAATCTACAATGCAGGAAGGTACAGTCCCTGCTGGGTACCTAATACCAATCACCAAAGCTTCTGAATACGTGAGACAGCCTTAATTACAGTCTGTTGCCTCACGGTGCTCCAGGTTCATTTCTAGAAGTACATGAAAACATTTAACTCAGTACCCTACAGCTGTGATTACAACGGTGGAGAAGGCACCAACAGCTCTGTGTCTCACTGCCAAGCACAAGTGTCCACAGGAAGCTTGGGTTTTGCATATTCCCTTTTGAGTCTCACTGCAGCCTTAGCCAGTCTATCTCTCATTAGGAGCCAGAGAATGGATCAGAAATCCATGGTGGGGCTCAGTATTGTTCTCTCAACCATTATTTATTTTCTTCTGGAAACACATTATTACATCTGTTGATTTCAGTTAAGCCTCTGACCAAGCATCCCAAGTAGAGGTGACCTATACTACTCCTAAACACCACACAGATCCAGTCTGTACACAACAGCATTTATATGAAAAGGTATTTCTAATCCATCCAGAGCAGTAATACTTAGGTGGGGCACCTTAAGAGTTTTAGTTATTTTTGGGCTAAGCAAGACCAAGCAGTTCCACCCTTCCGCTGGCACCACAGTAAGCGTTGCTCATTCAACAGATTCTTGCTAACAAACAAGGGAAGGAAAACAATTGTTTTGGTCTCGTGCTGCCAAATTTCCAGGAGGTGTCAGCCACGTTATACCATCGAAGTTCTCAAACAAGGTACATCTTGACACAGCTCTTCCTCCAACAATAGCTCTTCATTGAAATCATAGAATCATTATGGTTGGAAAGGACCCTCAAGATCATCTAGTCCAACCGATAGCCCTACGCTACTCTTACCCCTAAATCATCCCCTGAAGAAACACATCTATCCTCTTCTTAAAAACCTCCAGGGATGGTGACTCTACCACCTCCCTGGGCAGCCTATTCCAATATCTCACCACTCTTTCAATAAAGAAATTCTTCCTAATATCTAATCTAAACCTGCCCTGGCACAACTTAAGCCCATTCCCTCTAGTCCTGTCACTAGTCACAAGGGAGAAGAGGCCAACACCCGCCTCCCTAAAATGACTTTTCAAGTAGCTGAAGAGTGATAAGGTCTCCCCTCAGCCTCCTCTTCTCCAGGCGAAACAACCCCAGCTCCCTAAGCCTCTCCTCATAAATGAGTTCATCTACAGCAGCGTGCCTAAATAGTCCTTTACACAAAATGAGGAAAAGTGATCTTAAAAGTCTTACAAGTAAATTACTAAGAGGTCAGATGAAGCATGCAAAGGAGCAGGTGCAACTATTTAGAGCCAGACAGTTCCTCCCCTCAGGATCCTCCTCCTATCCCCTCCCACCATACTGTAGCACTAGTACTCCCAGTTCTGTTGGCAAGCAGAGGCAAACACCAAGCACATAGAAGGCACTCCTTAGGCTGGCATTAAGTTTCTCAGGTAAGCACAAATCCACCAAGCACAGGTTCTCAGGACATCAATTCAAATAATGTTCCACAGTGTTTCTGGATGGAAATAGTCAGGCACATGCAAACTTCAAGCCACAGGTGGGTTAGGGGTTTTTTTCTGGTGTGGTTTTTTAAAGGTCTAAAAGTCTAAAGGAGTTTTACATTTTGTGCTCATATTCTTTAAATCTCCTAAAAAATGTGTACTCACACTAGTTAAAGAAACCCTTCACCCTCCACAACATACTAAAAGAATCACAGAATCTCCTGATTTGGAAGGGACTCATATGGATCATCAAGTCCAATTTCTGCCTATGCACAGGACAACTCCAAAAATTACACCATGTGCCTGGGGGAATTGACCAGATGATGCTTGAATTTGTCAGGCTTGGTGCTGTGACTACTTCCCTGGGGAGCCTCTTCCAGTGCTCAACCACTGCCTGGGTCAAGAACCTTTTCCTAATATCTAACCTAAACCTGCCCTGGCTCAGCTTCATGCTGTTCTTTCAGGTCCTGCCACCGGTCACCAGAGAGAAGGGATCAGCTCCTGCACCTCCACTTTCCCTCATGAGGAAGCTGTAGACCATGATGAGGTTTCCCCTCATTCCCCTCTTCTCCAAGCTGAAAAAAACTAGGGACCTCAGCTGTTCCTCAAATGGTTTCCCCTCTAGACCCTTTACAATCTTTATGGCTTTTCTTTGGACATTCTTTAGCAGTTTTATATCCTTTTTATATTGTGGTGTCCAAAACTGCACACAGTACTCAAGGTGAGACCACACCAGCACAGAGTAGAGTGGGACAATCAGCTCCCTTGACAGGCTAACAACGCAGTGCTTTATCTACCCCAGGGCCTGGTTGGCCCTTTCAGCTGCCAGGGCACACTGCTGACTCGTATTCAACTTGCCATAGACCAGAACCCTCAGATTCCTGCCTGTGGGGCTGCTCTCCAGCCTCTCATTCCCCAGACTGTAGGTACATCCAGGGTTGCCCTGTTCCTGGTGCAGAATCCAGCACTTGCCCTTGTTTATCTTCATACAGTTGGTGACTGCCCAGCTGTCCAATTTGTGCAGATCTCTCTGGAGGACCTCTCTGCCTTTGAGGGAGTCAACAGCTCCTCTCAATTTTGTATCATTCTTGTACACAAAACCAGACTTCTTTAAATTTATTAACAGAAATCAGAATTACAGAAAAACATTTTAGTTCTGATTTTATTTCAAAAGGCTTTTTAATTATGATTAGTTTTCTTCCTGATGGAGTTGCTCCTCTACCCATGAGCTGTCTGCCTGTATGACCCCCAAAAAAGGAAGACTGAAAGTAACATTGAGGTACTCACAAACATTTTCCACCCAGCTGGGTATACAGCCAGGAAAATACATCCTAAGAGATGGGAAGAGCCATGAATACTTTATCCTCCTTATAGCTAGCATTTTAAGTATATGCAGTTCTAACTGTATGCACTCAAACAAATTCCAAACTTTTCTTCATAACTATGAAACTTCTGAAGAAATTAAATCATGTTCTCAAGCTAGTGACTCCAGGAGTCAGAGCCTTAAATGCTGCTGTAAAGGATATTCAGCCATTCAGTTTACCCTGCATGCAACCTGCTTGGCTTAGTTTATGAGAAAAGGAGAACTGTGAGCTTTGGCAGGCACCTAGAGAAAAAATCTCTAGGTTCTGAGCTAGGCTATTTCTATCCTAGCATAATAATAACAACTTTAAGAAACATTTTCTCTCTTGCTTTCTCAGCTCTCCCATGCTATAACAACTTTCCCTCAGGTGGGTCTGGATTACCACTTTGGTTTTGTTCTCATATTGCTGGAAAAAATGTAAAGAACCAGGCTGAGTTCTGCTGCTTTGAAAGAAGAAAGAACGAGGCACTGCCATGCCAGTACAGATATGTACTGGTGATTGTATCAATAGATAGTGATTTTGCAGTTGCATTCACAGGGACAAGCTCACACGTGGTGTCAATCCTCTCTCTGGTAGAAGACCATGTTTCACTGGCTTACATTGACTGCTGGTCCTGACTAGTGACTAACATCATGACTTTATTTTGCTTATGGTATCTTTCTTCAAAGCTACTGATTTATGCAAAAGTTCTTTGGTAAAACCAAAGCCCCTGGCATTCTCCAAAAAGTCCAAAGTAGCTGAACTGAAAAGAATGAAATGCAGTTTTCATTCTTTTTGAAGTCTGGCTTATTTAGCTGTTCAGCATTTAAACTACTTAATTCTAATGGGAATATGTTTAATTTAATTCTGATTAATTTCTTTATGCATTTTAACAAACATTTTATAGCTAGTTTAGAAATTATTTCTAGCAGACAGCTGTATTTGGGTTGGGTATTTTTTAAACAAGAACTAATGAATAACTTCAGATGCACTAGAATCCCATCAACTCATTTCTAACATAGTTCCTATGTATGTGTGTGTACACTATGGAAAAACTACCTACAGCTCCCTCGTTCACTTTTGTGAACTGTTGCTTTATACAATACAGATGCCAAAAGTCCCTCTCAAGAAACTAGATTTTATTTTCTTATTATGGAATGTCAACCTTTACATAATTACTGGTTTATAATGCCCATAATATTTGGCAGTTACAGCAGTGTACTATACACAAGGGTCAAAAGATTCATTCATAAGCAAAAAGTACAAAATATTCTTTGGCAAATAGGATTAAAGTATAATGAACTTAAAAATCAATGATTCCTGCATAATTTAAACTGATCAAAAAGTTTCAAGGTGCTGCAACTATAAAATAAAGCTTTCATAATTAAAAGATGAACAAGACAGCATGACACTGACAGACAACTAACACCATTGACTTTGTGAGCACTCACAGCTCTAACAGAAGGATGAAATTAAGATACTTTCTCACTTTACTTCTGTGAAATTTCATTTCCACTGGTGAGGGGGATGTTTGAATTGTCTAGTTAAGGTCCATGCTTTTCCAAAGAAAGAATATGAAAGACACTGTTATTTTAGGCACTCCAAACACTATTAATACAATTTTCCACCTTAAGACTTCTGATCCAAAAGCTAAGAAAGGTCATCTTAAGCCCCCTAGCAAGACTAAAGTGAAGTTTCTTGAAGTTCATACAAATATTTAATCTGCTGTTTTACTGAGATTCCTGGCTGGTCAATTCCTTAAGTGGAGAAGAGCATCTTTTTGAAAATGAGCAGAGCAAAAAACTACGGAAAGCAGCCCTTCCTTAATGTTATACTGTGTAAAGGCATTCCCAACACTGACTCCATCTGCAGGTCACTATAAAGGGTTCCCTTGACCTGAAATCATTTTTGATAGCTATAGCATCCACAAGTTTAGTTCTGAAAAGATCCAGAAACCACTTTTAATCCCAGCAAAAGACAAACTGCCAAAACATTAGTCTAAAATTTTTAGGTGTATCAGTGGTCACAGCCACTACTAGCAAGTAATTTGGCACAGCACAAGAAGAACAAGAGATGAAAGTAGCCTGTGCTGACCCTTCCCATTTATACCACAAGCAGTTCAGGAATTTTGCTTCAGATTGCATCCTGCCTGTTCTCCTGAACTAAACATGCTTTGAAGCTGTTAAGAGAGTCAAGCACAGTCACTGATTCTTGTGTAGTCTTTGGGGCCAGAGCACATTTGGTGCACACCTGGAAGATAGGTTCTGGTTTAGTTTCCTCCAAAAGAAATCCAGCTCATGCCTTGTAGAATCACTGTGCACTAAGTGGAGGCACTCTCTTCAAAGCCGTGTACTGCTTCAAATCAAAACCTTAACAGAGAGAGAGAGTTACCTACTACTGCCTTGAACTCTCTGGGCCTTTTATCTACTCACAAACCTCTCTGCTCACACCTCTTTTCTGAACTTAATTGGCAGCTTTCAGCTCTTCCTTAGACTTACCTTTTTTATTCCATTTCTGCTTTTTCCTGCCAAACTCTTTGCAGTACTTTCTAAAAGCCACCTTCAGTTAACACACACCAGCTAAAAACAAACACTCAAGTGAAACAACAAACTGATTTTCAGGCAGTATTTCCACTACCCCAAGATAGCATTTTCTTTTCTGTAACAAATGTTGCAAATCATCTAGTTCAACATCCACTAGATAGTAAACTTGTACCTTACAGGTCAAGATGTTACTATTTACCTGGACATTTTACCTAAAATGCTCAAGTTCTTTCAGCAGTTATGCTCACAATGCTTGTATGTGAACTATGTTACCACACCACATCATTAGTTGATGGTACAGATGAAGATGTTCTTGAAACACTGATTTCTTTCTCAGGTATCATCCACTTCCCTCAAAAGCAGTCTCTGAAGTAGCTTAAAATTATGTGTATGTGAAGTTGTTATTTCACCCACTACCAAGTACATAGCACATAGAAACCTCAGTGCTTTCTGAACCTAGGTCAAACAGGGTCCTGGCAGAAGCTGTAACCAAGTGCTAATGGGCTGAGGTGAGCCACTAATAGTTGTCACTACATTTTACTTTAGTGTGGCACTACTTAAAAGCAGCCTGCTGAAAGAAATATAAGGGTTTTTTTTCACTTGTAGAAATTCTCTAGTTAATAACCTCTTTTGCTGACAGCTATGGCTTTAGCTACAGGTACTTAAATGCTGAAAGGCCTGTCTTTGAGGTTCTCCAGAAGTCTCAGGTGTCCATTGCTTACTGGAGGGGACATGCTCATGAATGCTTTTGCCAATGGCAAGCCCTATCAGACTTCTGTGACTGATGAGACTTTCATCAAGCACATTCTTAAGAAGTAAAGCTTCAGTTCAGAGTCCTGGGACTGGTGAGTCCTCAAAATACAAGGCGTTCCTATCATCCCAGCATGATTCAACTTGCTGTCCAAAAAACAGATCCAGCAGCCTTTGATCTTCAAAGATGACAGGGAACAGCCTCTGAGGCAGCCAAATGTGTCTTTCTGCATTACCAGATTGCTACTGAGACAGGCAGATGGGTGGAGCAGCCTCCACGTCCCTACCATAGAAGCAGCCCAGTTCTGTGTTAAATTATTGCAGCACAGAAGAGTACATATGGCAAGGGGGAGAAAAGATCCCAAATTCAGCTGTGCAGCTGGCTAGGTGGGACCACCCTGTTCATACACACATTGAAGACACACCTGTTTTGCTACCCTGAAGTCAGAATGAAGCAGTCATACAAAATGGCAGAACTGGACACTAAATACCCTCCTTCAAAAGGACCTTTCTCTAGTATGTAGCTACATCTAACATTTGGAAGCATTTTAACACATCTGTGTGAATCTTCTGTCTTTAGGACACATACAGGTCAACTGTAGCAAGAAATCAGATGCACAAATGATAAAAGCCATCTTACTACAAGTGAGTAAAAATCTCTTACCTCACCAAATGCACCTCTTCCAATTACTTTTATAATTTCAAAGTCATCTCGATGGAGTTGCATTTCCTTTACCAATTTTGTAAATGGTCTTGCTGTAGAAAGAAAGAAAAAGAAAATTCAGTTATGAAGAGAAATACCGTAAGCCAAAATAATCCATAAAGCAGAGGTCAATTGCACTCACTGCATACTCAGTGCCATAGTAGTTTTTCAACTGCTAGTAGACCCATAGAAGGAAAAAATACTGTAATTATTATTTAATTAACACTTAGATTGTTAAAATTTAAGTTCAGTCCTATGACTGCTTCTGCCTTGCTGTCAGTGAGTAAAGTGCAAACCAGTCTTTCAGAATGATTTCCCCCCCCCACCCCCTTCTTCAGGGTTTTCTGAATCAGTGAAGGACCACATGAAAGGGAGAGCTGATTCATTTTTGGTAAACCCTAGAGAAAACCTGTACTATTCTTCAGCCACTAGAACAATTCTCTTCATAGGCAGAGTTCAGCTTTACTTTTTATTATTTTGGCTAGTACTAAAGCTAAAGCTTTAACAAGCCACTCAAAAGATAGCTTTCTCTACTCAGTAGCAATAAAACCACTTTCTACAAGACCTGTGGCTACTTTGAGATTTTTACTTTGAGCTATCTTTTCTGTCAAGCAACAGTAACCAAATCTCAATTAGCCTAAGTATCGAAGGGTTGCAGCCTAAATGATGTTCAGCAATTAACTAACCTACACTTAACTTTGTTCTGATGATCCCACTGGTGTTCACAAGGCAGCAGCTGACACTTCTAGCTGAGCTCAAAAAGACTGCTCTTCTTTGCCTCATCACAAACATTTATTAGACTAAAAAGACATGTATTTTTAAACACATGTATTTTTCCCACTTACAACTGAATGAGAGGGGATCTTACCAATACTTATAAATACTTAATGGGTGGGTGTCAGGAGGATGGGGCCAGTCTTTTTTCAGTGATGCCCAGTGACAGCACAAGAGGTAACAGGCACAAACTTGAACATAGGAAGTTCCATCTAAACATAAGGAAGAACTTCTTTACTTTGAGGGTGGTGGAGCACTGGAACAGGCTGCTCAGGGAGGTGGTGGAGTCTCTGTCTCTGGACATATTCCAAATCCACCTGGACATTAGCCTATGCAACCTGCTCCAGGTCAACCTGCTCTGACAGGGGGATTGGACTAGATGATCTCCAGATGTCCCTTCCAACCCCTAACATTCTGTGACTCTGTAAAACATCACAAAACTTCTACTTGTAATTCAGTCCAGACTCCTGTTTCACCTCACCTGACATTATGATTAAGCTAATGAGTTATCAGCCAAACAGAATTCCAACAAGAGGGGTCACTGTCTTGATGCTGTATTTCAGACACTAAGACAAACAAAACAAACCTTATAAACACACAAAAGATACAGAAATGTGAACCAGAGATTACAGACTTCAATAGCTAATTAAAGGAATAAACAACTGTACTGAAGAATAGCCAAACTGCTTCTTTGTACTTAGGAGAGTTGGTATTGAAAAGGTTTCCTCCCCAAATAATACCTCTTTCACTGGATGTTACTTGTCTCTCTGAAGTATGAAAACTCAGAACAAGACTCTACTAGACCTTCTGCCAGTTTCCCCATTTCAGCTAAGCAGAAATGCCTACCATGGTCTCACACAACAGGGCCACTGAGACTATCATCCCCAAACCCCAAATTGTTTCTAACAAACTAATCCAGCAACATCAGCTTAAACCAGTTAGAGACCTATACCAGTCCAATCTGACATCTGTACAAGTAAATAAACACTGCCAATAGCTGTGATTTATATAATTTATTTTGCAAGGTTCTCTTGCCACCTTCTCATCAAATCAGGACAAATTGAAGAAATGCAACTACAGGTAAGAAATAAGTGTGAAAGTTCCATTATCAAGTTAGGGATTGCTACTAGGGAGTGCAGGTCATTAGACTGATTTGCAGAACATCAGCTTCTGGTATTAAAATTCACAGGGAGGGAAGATGAAATCCAATCATTTTACTTCTGAAGGATGCTAACCCAAGAACATTTTTATATATATATATTTTTCTTTTAATAAATAACTACCTTCAGCTATAATTCTAGTCAGTAAACAGAATATCAAAGAATCAGTTTAAGTATTTATCAAAAGCCTTGCTGGTGTAAATTGATCATAAGCAACTTTCAAAGCAGGAAGACACAAACTCACACAAGTTTAAGCTGTCTTGTGCACTAAAGTGAACCCTCTTATTTCTTACATTTTTCTTGTTTTGTCAACTTTTATTATTTTCCCTACAGTTTTCCTTACTTTAACTTCATAGTGTATCAAACTTCATCTCACTAAAACTGGAATCCAGTTTAGAAATACATTAAGTTGTAGTAAAGCAACTGAATTCCCTTAGATTTATATTTTAACAAATACTATGTATGAAGCAAAGCACATACTTAAATTTGAGTGACAAGAAGAAAAAGTGTCTGTAGAGAAGGGTAGTAATGTTATCTTTCTAGGAACTGGATCCTTCAAGACGGAAGGATTAGCAGACCTTACCATTTCAACTCAAAAACTGCAAGTCCTATGTTGGTCCTGCTTTTTCCATCTCAATTGGTCAACTGAATGACTACATATTAAAATGAATTACTTTAGTACTTGTAAGTGACAAAAAATAATTCCCTCCTAAAAGGAAGTGACTATTTACAAACTATTTGTACACTTAACTAATGTTGGGTTTTAGCATTCAGCAGATGTTGGTATTCAGAAACACTACAACTTCAGTTGTCTCTCTTGGAAAGCTAATCATCACACACAAATATTTGAACATACAAAAAAATTAATTGGATAGGACTTCCCCTGAAATGGAAAAATTAAAGTCTTTGTCAAGGCATCTAAGATTCCTTAAATAACAAAGGTTATTCAGCAGATCAGAGCTCAGAGGCAGCAAGAGAACAGCGATTCATTTAAACTGATATTTACTATATTGGCATTTTGAAGTAAAACCTTGTTTACACCAGGATGTTACCTACTGCATTTAAGTACTGGAATGCACAATTCTTCCTCTTAGTAAGTTAAATCAAAGATTATTTGCTATTTGTTTCCCTGCTCCTCTCCAGGAGGTAGATCTTTCTCAACCCTCCAGTATCAGGGTCAGTAGCATGCACAGAACTGACGAAATTAAGTTAGCACAAACCTGCACCAGAAAATATCTGATAGCTGTGTTCACTGTGCTTCCCAAGCATATATCCACCACTCTATAACCCATAAAAACCTCCAGCTTCTCCTTTTACTTCTCACTACTTTATAAATGAGCAACCCAAAGCAAACTTCTCTCCATATACTGGAATGAGTAATTATACTTCACTGATTAGTTTTGATCCTAATATTAAAAAGGCAAGACTTATGATTTGGAGTTAATTATAGTACTTAATGAAAGTATTTCATCCTGGCAAGCAGAAGCATTAGCTGTATTGAGGGCTCTTTGGGAAGTGATTACTGAATTTTGTTATATATACTGTTGCCAGGGCAACATTAGCTGAGAGTAATTGCAGGAGTTTGTTATTCATGACTGTGAGGCTGTAATTAGAATTTGGGATAGACATTCTCCCTGCAATATATTTGTATGCATCCCTGCCTTTTCTTGCAAGCTGGTTTTGCATTATTGTACACACTTGTTTGGAAGCAGGGTGTTCTCCAAAAGGCCATACAAGAAAAAGCCCAACTAATTTTAAGAAGTCAAGAAATGAATGCTCTCAAGAATATAATACAAAACAGTAACAGTCAATATTTTGATCAATATTCATAATGGGAAGTGAAATGTCAGCATTTATTCCTTCATGGAAAAGCAGGATACATATGAAAGACATAATTCTTCACCCACAACAAAATTCCATTCCAATCATATTCTCCTCTTTGCCTAGTAAATGTGAGTAGGATATTTTGTTTGCACAAAAACAAAACATCCATTTCAATAATATGAAAACATAATTTGAAGCACACTCATAGGTAAACAGATTTGTGATTTAGGCTTGTGAGCTGATGCATCTATATTGCAGTCAATTTGTATTTGCCACCTGACAAAAGATACTTGGAGGCTGTTTCAGAGCAACTGAAAGCTGCAGGAAATGCCAGTGGAAACGATGTGACCTGGCAGATTGGGCACTCTGCACTGCCACCCCAGGGATGGGCACACGCTGGCCTCTGTCAAGGTCAGAAGCATATGTTAAATTTCCTCTCATTTCTGAAAGCAGGTTAGAGAAGGAGCTAGTACTGCCAGCATCACCCTCAAAAAATAATAGGATGACTTTTCCCATGGTATAAATGTGGTTAAAAATGAGAAGCCTTGAGGCATGTTTTGTATTTTTTCTTACTGTTTGAATTCTGAACTGTTCAATTTATGTCAATAATTTCCTATCTGGAAAAGCTAGCAAATTTGCATTACAGTGGGCAAGAGACTACCTGCTGGGATTATGATAACTACTGCTCAGTGGTGGAGTTACCCAATGGCTCTAACTTGAAGACTCCTGTGTATTTTGTTAGGCAGTGCAAGCTTCCAGAAATTCAGAGTCACAAAAAAATCACTGAGTCGAAGCTGCCAAATGTTAAAGAACATCTAATGTTTTGCATCATTGGCAGCTTCAAGTTTTAAACAAACATGACAACTGCAAGAAAATAACACACAGACTCCCAGGTCTCTTTTGACAATTCAGGTTGAAAGGAAGCTCAGGAAGTCTCTAGTCCAACCATCTGCTCAAATCACAGTCAATACTAACTTCAGAACAGGGTTTTGCCTGGTCAGGTCTCAAAAACTTCCAAGGATGTAGACTCCATGGCCCTTCTGAACAACCTATTCATATCCTGGACTGCCTTGCACCAGAGGTTTTCACACTTCAGAACTGATCTTTTAAGTGATTCGGGGTTTGATTCATTATACAACACAATGATAACATTAAGGTAGATCTCCCCAGAAGGTATGCCCAAACTCTCAGGTCATACAGAAATTCATCTGCCACCACACTCCCTTTATCTACTCAACCCCTTTACAAAACATTGTGGTAGGAAACTATGTGAATTGCAAAATATTAATGTCAGGAAAACAAGAAAATGACGCAGATAATTGTCTGTGGAGCCATGCTCCCACCAGGCAGATGCAGTATTTTATTTAAGATGTTTTCTTTGGAGGAAGAACATGAAAGAGCAGCAAGTTTTCCCATTTCCCTCAACCAGCCCTCTTCACTTACAGTCTAGAAATCAAGTAACTTGTTTGCCCTTTGTGCACCCTTTTCAAAGAAACAGCATTCCAGTGATATTGCTACTAAAACAGTAGGCTGACAGGTTTAACAAGTTATTGCCTGCATGTATGTCTTGGGAGATACCCACACCCAGGTAGCCCCAACCTGCTTACTAGCGTGATAAATACCTGTCACAACCCACACTTGAGTTTTAAAGAAGTACAATCCTCTTGCTACCCAGCTGTGAAAATTTCTCTGTATTTTAGCAATTTGAGTTTTTGTTAATCCTTCCATCCTTTATTGACTGTAGTTTTAATTTTTCCAGTTATAGATCCTTGCCTCCATTCTCCTGTCCTGGCCTGTTTCCTCTTATTAGGCACCCCTGTGAATGCTTCTTTTCAGTCTGGTTTCCTAAGGAAATAAAGAATGTGTGATCACACTGTTTGGCAGCCTGAATCCATTCCTCCCACCCAGCACCTCTGGATCCCAGTGAAGACCCTGAATATCCCCTTTACCAAATTTCACTGTAGTTGTTTGAAGATTGTTTAATAAACAAAACAATTCAACTGGCAGTGAATGGTAAAGTCATCCACAGTTATCTCCACTAAGGGAAAGGCTGCAGCAGGAACACAGCAACCACCTGCTTAGGTGGACAACCACCACAGGCTAAGGTGAAAACAGAAATACCTTGCTATCCCTAGTCACAGAGGGACAGTACAACAATACTGACATGGAGAGGAAATAAAGGAAGCATACAGCAGAAAAAGGAAGGCAGTATAGTGGGGGATTGGTCTCTTCTCCCAGGTGACTAGCAACAGGAAAAGAGGAAATAGCCTCAAGTTGCACCAGGGGAGGTTTGGGTTTGATATTAGGAAAAATTCCTTCACTGGGAGAGTTGGTAGGCATTGGCATAGGCTGACCAGGGCAATGGGGAAGTCACCATCCCTGAAGGGGTTCGATAAACTTGTACATGGCACTTGGTGACATGGTTTAGTGGCATGGGGATGCTGGGTCCATGATTGGACTTGATGATCTCAGAGGTCTTTTCCAACTTAGATCTATGATTCTGTGATCCCATGATGTGGATTATTCCAGTGAGCCTAGTAAAAGAGGTAAACCCCCATTCTACAAGAAGTCAAACTTCACCGAAGTTCTGCTGTTCACAAGCAAAAGATGACACACTGCTCTCTTGACAGATTTTCTGCTAGGCCTTTTGACTTCTGCCATGCCCTCCCTCCTGCTTTTATAACACACACACACTTCACTTTGTCTGCCTCTTGCTCAATGACCTTCATCATTCATCAACATCCATTAGACAAATTCACTGGTACAAGTCTTTGGTTATCACTACAAAAAGACAAGACCCATTGGGTTAAAAAAAACCAAGAAGTACAATCTGGTTACCTCTTGCAAAGTGCTTACAGGCCTTGCAGAACAGTCTCTTGATACAGGACACTGCTTCACACACTGTCAGAATTGAGCCCCCTTTATCCTCTGAGGGAGGCCATCTAATTTTATAGTGCCTGGCTGGTCACTACTTCCTAATTTTAAGATGTTCTCCTCTAACGGCATTTATCTGAACTGAAATGCCAGTAGAAACAGACATGTACACTAATACAACATCCAGAAAGCCTGAATCTTCTTGAAGCTGATTGACAGCATTTTTCAAGACACTAACTGCTATCTATTAATAAATTAAATACTGTATTGTGATACTTAATCTGCTATACAAATGTTTTTTAAAAACCCTCAAACTTTTCTGAAGTAGCATCACACAAAGATACTCATTTGCAGCCATGATTATGGATTTTGCTTTGTTTTACCAAAGCCTTCTGACATATGTCAGAGTTGTCTGATAATTTTCAATCAATACCTTGCTGGCACTTCACAGAACTTTGAGTTTAGACAAAATTAGGATTAGGTAATTATATGTGAAATCCTCAAAGGTTTAAAAGGATAAAACCATTAGTACTTTCAGGCACAGACCAAGACTGAGTGCTTACAGCTTCTGCATTTTACTCCACAAGGTTTTGTCATAGAAGAACTGCTCTAGACATTTAGGATTTGTATACTAGTTTGCAAGAACTGCATGAAAAATACGCCACCACCATGCAAAAGGGTAATGTCATTGGGAAGTGTTTTGAAGAAAAATATTGAGCAGTACTTCTGCTCCTGATGCTATTAGCATCGCTAAATTTTGCCAGCAGAAGAGCAAGGCATTTACCTTGAAATATCATCCATGTTCACTGTTACTCTTCTTGTATGGCACGCCCCAAAATCAAGCACCACATAGGAGGACTCAATCTGCAGCAATATGCTACCATTTGCCAGCTCATTGATGAATGTTACTACACTCACTCAATAGCTGGCTCTCTGCCTGACTAGCCCATTCACTGCTTTTCATGCTTACAATGAAAGGACACCAAAGATAATAATCAAGATTTGTACAGACAAGTACTGCAGAACACACAGATGGTTCTGGGTAGTCCAAGCACAAAATGTGTTGCCAGTTTAACTATGGCCAAAATCACCATGCTTTGGGATCTAGAAAGCAACAGAGTTCTAGGAGGTGAGAGGAAGTAAGTGTTGGCTTACATAGCCAAGAACCAACACCAAATTACTATTTGCTGTGCTCATATACATAAAGACAGTAGCTTACCTACAGAAAAATAATGGTCAGGTAAAATAAAAACCACAAGCCAATGAGATAATGGCATATGCTAATGCAACAATGGATGCAAACACAAGGGAAAGGAAGCTTATATCCAAGATCTAAGAGAGGAGAAAGTTCACTGCCCCATTTCTCATCTTCATGTTGTGTTACTGTCATGAACATTCCATAATTTAGGAAGGTTAGTTAGGGAAACCCAAAAGTGACTTTCCATCCACACAAGCTTCGTGCAGCTTCACAGCACATAAAATTCTAGCATACAGCTAGGAGGACACAGACTTTAAGAAGGATGATACTCTGAACAACAAAGCCTGCACCCTTATGAGTACTAACCAGGGCACTTCACAAAACATAGAGTAGCTTGAGATTGTTCTAGCCCAACCCTCATGGGAGAATTAAGAAAGCTCCTAGATAAACTGTGTCCCTGATTGCAGTTTGTAGTGCAGTTTTTCCATACCCCTTTCCAACCTGTCATATTTGCTTGGGAGAGGGAAAGCCACCATGCCTCTCTAGCCTTTCCCTGAGGGTCTCAGATCTTTCAACAGACTACACACCAACCACAGATTCTCTGGTGGTCTATCAGCCTCGTTAGCCTTCACTGACTAATCTACCATGCAGAAGTCCAATCATGTCTGCAAGTTGCCACTTTCTGAAGAGACAAATACCGGCTCTTACTACTACTTTAATTTCAGGAGGTTTTCAAGGGTAGCATTTTCCTTCCTCTCAAGCTATGCTTAAAAAACAAAATGCAGAGAAAAGATCACTATTCCACAATAAAGAATCTTCTCTGCTCTTGAATAACTGTTGCTACCCAATGTCTTCTTAAGCTTCATCTTAAGCCCTCTTATTTTACTTATACCCAGCCCAGAAGACATATGCAGTCTCCTTCTATGGAGGTATTCAAAACCCATCTAGACATGCTTCTGTGTGACCTAGTCTAGGGAAACCTGCTGTGGCAGGAGGGTTGGACTAGCTGATCTTTCCAGGTCCCTTCCAACTCCTAACATTCTATGATTCTGTGTGAAATCACATACAGACTCTTTGAATCACAGATTTTCCCTCAGACTATCCAACAATCTCAGACACTTGAGAAAACTGAATGGGGAGCTACATGACCACTTTAATCCATTCTGCTGCTGAAAGAGTTCTTCCTTGTTCCTTCCCAGGATCCTCCACTACTCTATTTCATGGCTCATCATTGGTGTTCATGAGGTACGTCAAACCAGGAAACACAGGCAAAAGCTAACTTGTCTATCCCATCCCCTCCCACTGAACCATTCACCCAATGTGACTCACACACAGCTGTGACCTTGGAATCTCAGCCCAAGCCAGGCAGGAGGACCAGGCTGGAGAAGGGTGAAATGGCCTTTTTTGGAATTGATAGGGATCTGCCTCAGACTGCAGGGAGCACGGAAGTGTTTCTAGCCAACTCACAGCATATTAGGCCAGGATCTTCCAACATACATTTCAAATCACTGTAGGAAATGGACAGCCACAAACACTATGGAACACAGTATCTGTTTCATGTAGTTTTATTTGTACCTCAATTCTTCTGTCCTCCAAGTCCAGGGCTAGATTTTGCAGGTATCAGAGGCCACAGCAAAGAGCAATCACATATTGAAGCATATCAGTAATTGGAAAAATTGTTTCATGCTTCTACACGAATCACTAGATCCAAACAGTAAAAATTCAATAATTTTATTTCCTTCTTTCCATAACAAAGTTGTAAGTATTGCTAAAACCCACTTATTTTACTGCATGATGAATAACCTAAAGCACAGTTTTGTTATTGTTTGTAGAAGAGTTTGAGAACTATGATTGCTCAGAAAAACTCATATATTGTCACTTTTCAGATAGTGTCAAACTAGAGATTAAGAAAATATCAAAGTCGAACTTGCCCAGATTTCAATAGCAGATGAATGTGTCTACACTTCAGAGCCAGCACCTCTTGCACACCCTGTTAAGAAATAAAACAACTCCAATCTGATGACCACACACTGCTCATATAAGCTAGGTTACTTACATTAAGAAGTCACCACTTACATCAACCTATGAGCAGAGTTCTAGTTTTCTGACATTATCAAGACAAGCAGCATAACTGTTTCATCAATTATTTACAGTACACAAATAACTTTTATTTTCTCTGGATAGATGCAAGATGTTCTCTGAAGTTACTAAAAAATTATACATGCATTATGCAACAGGACAATTCATACTTTACATTGGTGCTGGATTTATCACATATCACCTCCTTTATTTTACACATTTCCATTATTAAGCTCTTCTTGACCAAGTACCCTACAGAAATGCACTTAGTGACAGGAGAGAAATTCACCTTACGGGGTATACCTCTTCTCTGCTTAGAAATTTAGAGTGAAGTAAAGCTACAGCTCAATGACACAACTGAAATGAACTGCTAGGACCAGAAGGGCACTTTCACAGCTCTGCTCTCTTCCTTGTATCAGCTGTTACTAATTTAGCTGGTCTCACATCACTGTCCTGATTCTGCTCAATAAACCACCAGAAACCCAGCCTACAAAGATACATAATGCAACTATCATCCTGTAGGTTAACAAACTAAATCACTGCTGAAGGGTTGGGAGAGGCTGCTACATCAGTGCAGGTAAAGGAGCACAGCTCTTTTTCAGAGGCTATCATCTGAAGTAACACAGAACAGAGGGAGATGAACCACCCATGCAAGGGCCTTCAGAGCAGCCTGGCTGCTGCAGAGGTGGCCTGCCTTGTTGGCAACACCCAGGCAGTGGCATAGAAAGCTGAGTAAAGGAGCAGAGTCAAATGACAATTATCTTTTTCCCTGACACTACAGTGCTTTCTCAGCCAGATGAACACCATAAACAGGGAAATACAAGACTAAGGGGATGGAGCATTAGATCAGCTCATAGTGCTACAGAACAGCACCTAATTTTGATTTATTGGGGTGGGGAGGGCTGGCTCAAGGCTGCACCACTCTGCACATAAATACCCTCAGCTGGTTTTCAATTTCAAGAACTGGACAGCAACAGCTACTTCAAGCACAGATGTGGCACATCTCTCTCCACTTCTTTTTACATGGCAGCAGGCAGAAGAACATTTTCTCAGACATTACGCACCTTGTTCCAGAACTTCCCTGGAACTCAGACCTAATTAAAAGGTCAGTGAAAGTCAGATTTTTTTTTTTTTTTTGCATTAGGGAAAGGACACAAAGACATGCAACAAGCAATTACTGTAACCAGGCACTAGACTATTTAGAGTAGCTCACAAGTTACTCAGAAGCAGAGAAGAGAGGAGCTGTCTTCAAATCTGCAGAGAATACTAACAAGTCCTGTGCTAAGATTTGCCACACACTGGAGTGGAAAGCTCAGGGTGAATTTTATTATTTTTACAAATACTGTCACTTCTTCAGCTTCCTCTCTAGACCAGGAATGCTAGAGCCAAAGCATTTGCATTGCTCTGCTCCTTCCAATGACCCTTGCTGGGAGCAACAAAGAGGAAGACCTTTCACAGCAGCATTATTTTCACTGACTTAAAGTGCGTTTTGCTCACTACCAACATAACACAGGTCAAGCAAGACACTGGGGCAAGGCCAGCCACCTGTAACAGGAAAACCTCTGTGGTCTGGGGTATTCAGAAGGCAAGTGCAGCTCCAGAGGGCAGGATGCCTCCTGACACTTCCTTGCTCAGAAGGGACATAAGAGAGGAGAAAGGGAAGAGAAATACAGCACTCAGCCATCCAAAGGGTGATGAAAACTTGATCCAGATAAAGCCATTTTTCCTTAATGTCTGACACTAACTTAGCACATTACAAAATTTCTCTGTATCTCTCTGCAGGCTTTCCATACACTGCAGTTAAAATTTAAATGAAAATGGGAAGTCTACATTTTGCAAACAGAACAAAATCAACTGGAAATCTCTAAGGAGATCCTAAATGTTGCCTTAGATATAGACTTCTAGAAATGCAGTCAAGCTGCATAATACATGGCTCATTAACAGGACAGATTGTTTTTTTTAAAGTACTCATGGCTCAAAAAAACAGCCAAAAATTGTCATTATTAAGAAATAAACTGAGAAGCCTGCAGAATGCTGTTTTAGAATGTTGCCTCATTTAAGCTATTGGTTTGCCAAACAGCATCAACTAATTATTCTGAAGTTTCAAAGTGACCAAGATCATAAAACTTCCTATTAAGTAAGAATAAAAATCCATCTAAAGCTTGCCTGGAAGTGGGAAGGGTTTTTAATACATACTGAATATCCCCAAAAGAAAACCTGTTGGATAAATGGTAATTTGAAATATTATACACATGACAGCTTACACACTGTCAAATTTTTCAACTGTCCTTTAAATCAAGCAGTCATCCTTAGGGAAGTTAAATCCTGGAGTAATTAAGTGTAATTTTTTTAAGTCCAACTGATTTAGAGCACAACTAAAGAGCTTCAGCATCACATGTATACACAAAGCATATGGAACAAGACTCTAAAAACAGAACACCATGCCTTTTCCTGGAGACATTTCCACGTCTCCAAGCATTATAAATTCAGCTTTACAGTCAGGATGGAGTTCTTCTCTTCCCTTCTTCAATTTTTCACCCTTTCTTATCCATTTTTTCTTCTGATTTATGTACAGTACACTGAATAAGCTCCTTCCCCTTGTCTCAATATTTTGTATAACAAAGAATGCCCTTTTGTTTTGATTTTGTTCAGTATTTTTAGCCCATCTTTTCCTAACATCTTTGCTGTGATATCTTTCAGAAATTCTAAACCCCAGTTTCTGCATCATGATTTTAGCCAACAAGCTCTCAACAGATTGCCAGCCCACACAACACACTGCTTAATGGGCATGCTTCTAAGCATTCCCAAATCTCTTGAAGGCTCCTGGAAGTTCCTATCCTCCACATGACCATTCCAAACCAGAAGGTGACTCCCGTTACTTCACAAGCTCCCTGGGTTCTAGCTTCTCCCTCTTTCTTGCATATGCATAATGCCTGCAGGAAACAAAAATCTGTCTATTGTCCCTAGCTGATACCAAAAATACTGCCACTAAAATATTAAAAGTAGTTCAATCATTACACTCACAGTTGCAAACAGCACCTTTATGTCTCACACGCAGCTTTTCAGGGCAGGCATATCAAGTGAGGAGCACGTCAACACATTTTTATATCAGCTGCAGTATCTGATAGAAAATTCTGCTTTTAGGCTTATTGTTTTAAACACAGCTTTTCAGTTTTGTACACTCCTCTTTACTTGAATTTAAGAGGATCCACATGCCACTTCTGTTTAATAAGCACCACATCCACAATATTGTTGCCTTAAGATTTAGTTCCACACATTACAGTAAGGAATTTTTCGCTCCTCGTTTACAGCCCATCTCAACAGATGTGCTGATTTGCAAACAGAAAGTCAAGTACCAGGACATTCAGAACAAGCTTGTAGTAAGCTGGCAATCCCCATCTTCATCTATATCTCAGGCTCCATTCTGTTGGCTTCCAGCTTTCTCCTTTATTCATACTTGAAAATAACAACCAAACGTTTGAACTCTCCAACACAACATCAGGGTGAGCATCTGCATGCCAGTCCAGATGTGTATGTGCTTTTATGACATTCCACTTCCAGAGTAGGAACCGGTGAAGATGCATTAACTTCCTTCCAGAAATCTTCTGACATAGTACAGGGCCTCTTATTAGACCACAAGCAGAAGATGAGACCACGAGCAGTTGAACAAGGAATTTCTGCCAAACTTCAAAATACTTCAAGCTGTTGCTATGTAACTGCAAAGGATTACAGACACTGAGTCAACTATTTACACACAGCAAAGCCAAATGGTTGCCTTTCAACTTCCTTACACATCATTTTAGCTATGCCCCATTCCTTCCTCTTTCTCCTTGCAGAATTTAATATCTTCTTTTATTAAATTATCTCCAGTGTCATCTAAGCAAACCTTGGCTACTTTGCCCATTCAATGATTGTTTTAGCTCTGAAGTAATATTTTCCACTTGCATTGCCTCACTCTAAAAAACCATTCAGGCCCAAACCACAATCTTTTAAAGACTGTCAAATTTTTCAACCTTGATACTGCAGAGGAGACACACTACTTTCATTTTGGATGCTAGGATTGTGGAGCTGAGGCTAGGTAACCTTTTTCTTCCATAAACTTCAGAATTTTCTAACATAAAAGTCTGGAAGAGATGTAATCTTTATTTTTTTTCCATTACTTTTTCACCTCTTAAGATCCTCAATATTTTTTCCACTTAACAGCTTTTAAAACTGACATACAAAAGGTGCTCAGCACTGCTTGTTTAGTAACACATAGAATAGAATAATAGAATCATCACAGTTGGAAGGGACCTTAAAGATCATCTAGTTCCAACCCCTCTGCCTGGCGGGGACACCATCCACTAGATCAGGCTGCCCAGGGCCCCATCCAGCCTTGTCTTAAAAGCCTCCAGCGATGAGGCTTCCACAACCTCTCTGGGCAACCTGTTTCACTGTCTAACCACCCTCATAGTGAACAACTTCCTCCTATCTAACCTAAATCTACCCTGCTCTAGCTTACACCCATTTCCCCTGGTTCTATCACTGTCTGACCTCCTAAAAAGTCCCTCACCAGCTTTCTTGTAGGCCTCATAATTCCATCTCTGGGTTGCCACTGTGATTCGAACAAGAACATGAATACTATCAAAAATCTTTTCGATCCCTTGGTAGTTTCATGCCCTTTAAAGCAACATGGAAGCTTCATGCAAGTTCTTATGGGCAGGGAGACATGCAACACAATAGTCTCCAAGACAGAGATACCATGCAGCATTAAGAAGAAACAAGGCTGTGCTTACAATGCTTGCTTTTTGGTTGTTCAAACCTCCTGTAATGGAGTTCAGGTCTTGAAGGATATTCTTCTGGCAACCATCCTAATGTTTATACCCTAAGAGCCACACAATTTCACTTTTATTATAACTTCTTGAACCTTCGCTTGATTCCTATGTAACCTGAATTCTTAAAACCAATTTTAAAGCCCCATCATAAGGAAAAAAACCTAACAAAAAGCAACAAAACAAAAAAAACTCCCAAGTTTCACAAAATGTGTAAAAAAAGTATCTGGAACAGTGTTGGGTTGAACTATTTCACTATTTTATTTGGATGAGCAGCTTTGTCACAATTTCTATTACAGTGCTCAAACTGCACCAGTAGTTACTCTTACCCAGGAAGAAAAATGGACCTAATTATTTTTTAAAATTATACAGTAGCTGAATAGCTTATGCAGTAGTTGACAAAAGCTAACACTTGACTGACTGTTCAGCTGTACTTTAAAGGAAGGCAAGGAGCCAGGAGTGCTTACAACTGTTATTATGTGGAATCAAGATTTAAGAAATTGCTGTTTTCTGAAAAAACCCTCAATAAGAAATGCATATGCAAAGAACTAAGTCAATTTGAAGTCTCATCTTTCTTATGCAAACATATTTCAACACATCTAAACCCTCACAAGTCTAGTAAGAATCTTTCAGTTATTACATAGAATCATCAGAGTTGGAAGGGACCTTAAAGATCATCTAGTTCCACCCCCCTGCCTGGCAGGGACACCATCCACTAGATCAGGTTGCCCTGGGCCCCATCAAGCCTTGTCTTAAAAGCTTCCAGGGATGAGGCTTCCAAAACCTCTCTGGGTAACCTGTTCCACTGTCTCACCACCCTCATAGTGAAGAACTTCCTCCTAATATCTAACCTAAATCTACCCTCAGTTCCAAGCCTTTCCTTCAAAATCTTATTTAATAGACATTTTAGTACATAAGCTCAACTTAAAAGTTTTCCTTAAAGTACAAGCTATCAGTTCTGTAACTAGCATGTAAAGACATCTGGCCTGACCACTGTAGTATACTGATCAATATTTAGGACTTAAAGCAATCCTTTTCCCAGTACTTTCTAATTTATATACCTGCTTATTTTTTATACCAATACTACAAATTTTAATTCAAATACTATGACTCCTCAAGAATCTATTTCTGGACAAGTGTTAAAAGATTGCAAGCAGACAGCATTGATTTCCTCTTCCAGGAATTGTTATACTCTGCTAAATTTACTTCCTTGCCAATTAATTTTTTAGTTTTAGTTTTGTTTTTTTTTTTAAACACAAAAGTGATAACTAGCAGTCTCCACCTAAGTCTCTCAGAAAATGGAGAGGGCAGATTCATAAGTGTTATTTGGGACACAAGGGGGGAGGGAGAGATGAGGGCAAGGAGATTGAAGTAAGAAGTAGGTCTTGCCCATGCTTCTCTCTTGCAGAAAGATAATCCTTTATCTTTCACCAACTGCCACCCATTTTAGAGCTCCCCACAGAGCTCTCAAGGTAAACTGCTGGAGCATATTTTTCAGAGAAGTCTGTATTATTTATTCTGCAGCTCTCAAGCATATACTTGCAGTAAGAGCTATTAACAATGTGCACAATGACATATCACAGCCACTGACACAAAAGATCATTGCAGCAATGCGTGCACTGCTGTATCAGACATCACTGCAAACTGCCTTCTCTAAATACAAACAAGAAATAAGAAGTTAAAAGTCTGACCAATGAAACAAGAGGAAATTAAGGACATGAGAGGAGAGGGATGATAATTCTCTGTAGTTTTAGGCAGCAAGACTCAGTCTAAAAACAAAGTTATTGCTATTACTTCACTATCTGCTTTCCCCCCCCCCCGCCCCCCCCCAAGAGATCAGCACAGTGTGCAGGCACCTCCCAAGAGAGAAGCACTACACCGCAGCTAGAATACAGTGTGAACAAATTCCACACAGCAATCACAAACACAGCTGAGGGCTCACAACCACAGCATCGGGAGTAACTACTTTCAACAAAGTTTCTCTGGAAAAATTAACATATGTTATCAACTGCTCACATACACAGTCCTTGTCCCAGAAGGGTAATGCACCATTACATTATGTAGTACTGTCAGTTAATGCCTTCATGACATAGTTGATCATGTATGTTCTCTGGCAAGGATGCCTCCCAGACTTAAAGGCATTTGGGAACTATGAGAACTTTGAAACATCTTACCATTTTCCCCATAACTTGCTGCAAGCAATGTGCTTTCTAGGATACCCTTTTAATAATTACAACACACCACTAATAAATGATTCAGGTTTTGGGTTTTGTCCCATTTGTACATTGTTATCCTCATCACTGACAGCACTTCCTGTGCTATTTTCCATCTATCAGTATATTATTTTTGAAACACTGAATTTATTGAATGTTTTGGTTTGTGAAGTGCACTATCATCAATAACGAATATCAGCATTAAAACCACATTTGCAAGTCCAACTTCAGGTAAGTCATACATGCTCTTATTTTACGGAGGAAACCAGAAAGCAGCAAATATCTCCCATTAGATCTTTACAACCATGCTAACCTGCTATTTGCAACTGTTTAGTCAGACTCCTTATAAAGTCAGACATAAGGATATTGGGAACCCTATCAGATAGAGATCCCTTTGTGATATGAGAACATATCTAGCAGAACAGTTAAACCTGTATTGTTCATAAAGGATGATTCAGGCTCAAAGCCATGCAGGATCTTCTGACAGCTCCACAGAACAAAGCTTTAAAATGCTTCAACAGCTATCAAGGCTAACAACTAGACATAAGGAAACCACAATTGGGAAAAAGCACTAGACATAAAACATGGGGTCAAAGTTCTTGAAACCTGTTCTGGCAATTATCTTCCAGGAACAAGGAAACTGGTGCTTCTGTTAAATACATGGTATAACAGCATGAACAAAATTTAGTTTCCCATTGTTTACAAACCTAAAATCTAGTTAAAAGCTTGTCAATACTTACATTCAGACTATGTGGTAAACTGCCAACCAATCAGGGTAAACACCTAAGATTACCACAAAACGAACAGTAAATTTACACAAGTTGTGTCAACTACTTTATCTACAACAATAAGAAGATCCTATTTCACGTTTTTTTCTTTTTGAGAAGTATGAAGAACAACTGCTTTCTATTATAGCAGCCATGATGTTACACAAATCTGCAAATACAGCGAGGGGGGGAAAAAGTAGTATCGAACCACAGAATAATTTTAAGTTGGAAGTGATCTCTGGAGATCAGAGTCCAATCTCCTACAGAAAGCTGAGATAATATCAGAGTTCATTTAGGTTGCTTATGGCCTTGTCCAGCTACAGTTTATCTCCTGGGATGGAGAGGCTATCACCTCTTTGGGTGCCTCTTCCAGTGCCTGACCACCCTCTGAAGGAATATATATTTTTTTCCCCTACATAGTGAGAATCCTCCTTGCCACAGGCTGTGTCCATTGCCTCTTCTTCTTGGCAGTGCACCTGAGAAGAGTCTGCCTCTGTGCTCTCCCCAACGACACACCTAGTAGTTGAGGATCATGACCAGATTCCCCTTCTATAGGCTCACCAAAACCAGGCATCTCAGGCTTTCCTTGCAAACGATGTGCAGGCCTCCAACCACATCAGTAGTTCTCTGCTGGGCTCACTTCAGCTTTCCAGTTTTTCTGTTCTAAGAAGCCCAGAACAGAGTACTCCAGAAATGGCCTCCCAAGTGCTGTAAAGAGCAGGATAACCACTTCCCTCAACCTGCTGCCTACATTCTTACTGGTGCAGTCCAGTACATAGGCAGCCTCCATTTCTACAATGATGAACTAATGACTTTTTCAAGTCATTTCTTACCAGAATCTCCAAAACCTTTTCTGCAAGGCTTTTTCTTGGTGGTCACTCCCTAACTCCTACAGCTCCACAGTGCAAGACTTTGCACTAGTCACGCTGAACTTTTGATTTTTTATAGTGTGAAGGAAATGTAATGCTGGTAGGCAAAAGGTAAAGTATAAAATGTAATCTCTGCTATTACCACCCTTAAAAAGGGCCTGAAAAACTACATAAAAACTTTATGATGTTTAATACTACCCACAAGTACAGGAAGTTTGTAACTATATTACCTTTAGCTCTGATTCTTTCAAAATCAACCAAGGCACTTCTGCACCTGGTTTGAGCTGCTCAAATGCATGCATACCTTTAACATTGAGGACAATTGCTGCAAAGCCCTTTCCTAAGAGCAGCAAAAGCTTCTAAATCACTACATTTTGGAGGGTTTGTTTTGTTTTGGTTTTTAAATGAAAATTCCTCCCCTTTCCTCTTCCTCAAAATGTCAGGCCTTTTGTTTTTACAATTCACATCAGATAGAGTCAACCTCAGGATGCACAAGGATTGATTATTTTTAGCCCTGTATATAGACCTGAGTGGGTCTTCCCTGCTCAGGCCAAGCCTGACCAGTATAGCTCTGTTGGTAAAGCACTACACCCAATCTGGTAAATCCTGCTGGCCCACAATAACATACACAGAGTGATAAACACAGTTCAGTTGCCTTAATAATCCCTAACTACTCCTAAGGGTAAGGAAAGAGTCTGTGGGCCTAATGCAGCCTCCAATTAGATATTCCCACTGTATGTTGTCCTATATTATGTTATCTGGAACACCAGGCCAGCAGAACCATAGTTTGAAAGCAGCTGTTTAATATTGTCATTATGCCCAACTTAAATATTAACTGTCCAGGAAACCAAAGGCTGAGCTGACTGGTAATGGAAATCTTCAGTTACATAACAGAGTAAGCTAACACAATCAAATTTAATTCCTCCACACAGCAACACCATGCCACATGACTACGGCCTTTTGCTACAACTGGTTAACACTGGTCTGTAAGAAAAATGTTTGTGCTTCTTCCCTGTGACACAACAGGATAACTCATCTGCAACATCTCAGAAAGTCTGCTCTGAAAGATGAAGTGTTGTGAGTTTAGGAAAAATACCATATTACCCATAAAAGGCAGAAAGATTAAATACCACAGACTCCAGCCTTCATTCTGCATTTATAACCTAACATCAGGCAGTTACTAGCTACCAGTTAAGTCCATTATGACCTTTAGATCACTTAACTATTTGTGAATGTAAAAATTTTCTTCTCCCAGTCTCCTGTAATAGTCATATAGGGTGAGGTTCTGAATCACAAAAATCTAGTTTCCTTTTCTTTTAGGTGAGTAACTTGAGAGGCAACAAAGCCACTAAAGGAACCACTAATAGTAAGTGTAGTGAGATCCCCTCCTTGCCTTAAGGAATATATAAACTAAAAAGAAAGAAAATGTGACAGATTTTACATTCCCATGTCTCTTAGAAGTAGTGCAAACAATCACAGACTAGACAACAGAAAGCAAATCCCTTCATTTAAAATTTTTCAATCCAAACTTCTTACTCAACTGTACCTAGCCACAGAAAAAAAAAATAGCAACTCTTCTTCTGATCCACAGTCCAAGAATAGTCAGAAGTCTGCAGAACAAAGCCTGCAGAGCACAAACACTAGGTCTCTATCTCTCAATACTAAAAAAAGGAGACCACAGCCACATTAGCTGTCATACATTGAAATGGGGGTGGAGGGAACAACGACACATGACAACCTGACTAATCATATCAGAAAAAGAGCTAAATTTAAAGACTAAACATACATCTTAAAAAGCAAACCCTTGGGAACATATTTTAAAATTATAATAGGACCTCCATGCCTAAAGTCACCCTCCTGCTGTTCCTGTTCAGCCTTAATTACACTAAAATAAAAGACACTCAGAACGCTCCACTTTCCATATTGATAATCCAAGTCACGCGAACAGCAATAAAGGCAGCAACACACAGACAAGCTCCGTGAAGAAGCCAACTTTTGAGGAAGGATGTGCAAAATGAACATCACAGAAGTCATGCTGTAGCAACAGCACAAATCCAAACACAAGCAAGGTACCCCAAGGCTCATACAGATCTCTAGAAGAGGGGAGAACTCAGGGATAGAGGAATTCCTTCACAGCAGGGAAAAGGTTTCTGATGCCCCAGAATTATTACCAGGCAATTACTAGAAAACTTGTCCTTCCTCAAATGAGGACAGGTTTCCCCAGCTTCACATCCCACTTGGCACAAAAGGGATTCAAGTTTTTAACATCTTCAATTAAAAGAAATGGGTTCTTTGCTAGAAGAAGGTATTTGTTGAGGGATTTTTTGCTGTATTACCATGTTTACACAAATTTAGGGCACTATATATTTTTATGTACCTTTGGAGAATTTCTAGTGACCAAAGCTTTTCCTTAAGTCTTAGCTATCCAAGGAAGGCATACAGTTTATTTCCTAGGCTAAAGAACCATTAACAGCAGGAAATCATAATATATTAAAACCCTCTATGCCTGTATAGTTGTTGCTATATTTTAGGTAAAGTTACACCACCTATAAAGAGAGTGAATCTACACTCCACAAACTACACAGTCCCACACAGAAGTACAACATTGCCAGAACAGCTGCAACACTCCTTTAAGACTGACTTTCAAATATCTATTAAGTTAAAAACTGGATTCATCTTACTTAGTATTTTATCTTTCACTGAATGTTTTGATGAAAATTCAAACAATATAACCTCAGTTTAAGCTGAAGGAAAAGTCCAGAAAAAATTTTGTGTAGACTTTTCTAAAATCCTGAGCATGCACATCTCACTAAATTGGCATAAACACATTTCAAGTAGGACTTCACAAAGCAATTTTCCTTGTTTATTTTTGTGTTGGAGAATAACTATAAATGGTAAAAAGAATTTGGAATATATCAGCAATTGATGCTACTTAAGATCCTTTCTCTTCTTGGACATTTTGGGAAAGGCAGCTATACATATTCAGCCTTCAAAGGCACTGCACTTAAGCAAAGTAAGATCTGCACCTCAGCCTTCATTAATGCACAGCTGATTAATAAACTCCATACATTCTCAATGGTTCAACACTTGGTGAAGGCATCCCCATCATTTTTCTAAGCTCAGATTCTATAGAGGTCTCAGGCTGGGCATCTGGAGGCACAAGCCACATTTGAAGCTTCAGGCCATGGTGAAGTAATAACAGGTTTTGGCATTAAGACCCTGATGACATGAATGACAGAAATTAAGATCTCAGGCACTTAAGGATGCCTAAGGCCTCAGCTGGCAATGATGGATGCACACACTTAATCTGAATGCACTCTAAGTATATCTACAGACATGATTACGGAGGTCTATGCAAAATCAGGGCTTAAGGAAACAGTGTGGAGTTTCCTCTTGAAAAAAAGCTACATTCATTAGTGAACAAAGATCTTTCTAAATGAAAGCTCTGCACTCTGGCAATCTGCATACGCTGATGAGAAAAACAGAGTGGAATATTTTAGTACTAGGAGACAGCTAAAATGAACAGATCACACTGAACCACAGACCTGGAAAAGCTTTTTAAAATTAATCCCTTTTCTTAAAAAAAGTAAAATACTAGAGCTTCAGTGGGATATATTAGTGAGCATGATACAAACTCTTCGGGAACTACATCAAGAGCATACTGAAATTCTGAAGTGTACCTTATGAAAGACTTAGAAAATGAACCTCAACTCTTTTTTCCATCATCCTATTCATCTTTTCAGACATGGGTAATGAAATAGATGAACCCATAAATTTTTTCCTAACCGAATGCACTATATTCTGTTAATGACTTGGATAAATTTGTGATTTTTAGGTATTATATATAATTCTTCCTTTTTGTAATACCCTTCCAAACCTACCTTGTATGACTTGCCTCAAATTACAAGGGATAAAAATATAAGTTTAATAAATTTGAAAGAATCTGTAGTAGTTTAACATTTCCAACTAATCTCAGCTACAGATCAACATCTCTAAAACCCAAAACATTAACATGTAACAATAAAGTAAAAGCAACTTGCTAAAAAAAGCTAATGAAACATTTCTGACTCAGTTATAATCATTTGTTTCTACTAGGTGTGGAAGAAATTGACTCACTGCCACATGTGAATTACTTGCTAAAAAAAAAAGTTCATTCAACTTCATTTGATAAAAGAGTTCATTGCACTGAATCTGTTGACTAAAGCAACATCCAAGCCATTTCCACTGATAATGCATAACTGCTAACCACAGAAGTTTTAAGGACACAAAGTGGCTTGGTTCTTTTTTTTCAAAATATTATATCTTAATATTATCTATGAAAAAGCAGTATGAAAATAATTTAGATTTCTAAGTTAAGTCAGAAAAAATGTTAGATTTATAGATGCTTATGAAATCTTACTTCTGCATTCTATACCTTATCATAGTGAGAAACTACTAGCTGCACACACTTTTTCTACATGAAGGCAAATTTGTCAATGACTTATCTATCCCTGAGTTTTCAGATATCACAGAAAACAGAATGTTAGGAGTTGGAAGTGACCTCGAAAGGTCATCTAGTCTAACTGTCCTCCCACAGCAGAAAAGCCTACAGCACCCAGTACTCCCCGGCGGTCTCCCATCCAAGTACCAACCGTGCCTGACCCTGCTTAGCTTCCGAGATCAGACAAGCTCGGGCATTCTGAGGATGCCTTTATAAAAAACATTAAAATACAAACTACAGGTCACATCCTTTTAACATACCATGTCATTCCTCAAGCCCTCACTAAAGACTATTGCCATTTATTAGCAACTTTATCCACAGGAGATAAAGCCAGCTTCCTTCTATAGGCCAAGAGACAAGCCTCACCCAGGATGCCTGTCATTTTAACAGCACATGCTAACCTATCTCTCATCTTCCAGACCACATTTCTTTCCCACTGTCAAAACATGACTATGGCATTCAGTGCCAATGTTTCACAGCATTAAGTTTTACAGACAGAGCCATTAAAAGATACTGCCTCATTTTAAAAATAACAGTTGTACTGTAAAGAGTCCATTGTGCATACTGCAGAAAGCTTTGAACCTCATGTCTTCAGATGACTACAACGCTATCAAAGCTAACATGGCAATCTGGGCTACTTCAATATAAATTAATCCTAACATGTACTTTTCAAAAGAACAAAACCAGTTTACCCAAATCAGAGAATGCAGGAAATTGGGATTTGGCAGCCATGCTCACAGTATTATGCCAGATGACCATCAAAGAGTTCATTGGCAAAGGCGATCCAAGCTACAGTGCCCCATCTCCCACCACAGGAAAGCCTTCAGGGAGCAGAAAAGGGTTCCAGCTGCATCCCACACCACAGTGTGCACAAAGTAACCATGGCCGCCACCACCACTCACCTTTCCAGATCGTCTGCAAGGCACCTGTAGCTTCACCTTGCCTCAGTGGACCCTCATCCACGCCTTCCTGCCACTAGCTCCAGTATAAGGGATTTTAACAGCTTTGGTGGATGAAGGACAGAAGTAGAGAAACTTAAGCCAGAACCTGAAATTCGGTTTTCTTGCTCATCAAGTGTCTTCATCATCCAACCACGCTCACTTCCCCACTTGTGTCCAGCAGGCTTATCGCTCACTGCATAGCTTTTGCCTGCATGGAGAAGGACGTTATACAGGCTAGCAGAGCCTGAGGTCCCTTTCTGGCTTTCTAAGTGTATTTCTGCAAGCAGGGAAAGGGGGAGGAGTGCTGAAGGGAAAGAGGAATTTAAGCCCTCAAGCCAAGACATACAACATGTTATCAAGTGACAGTTTTTCCTGGTGTAACTCAAAAAGGCCAAATAAAAGATTCTCGTAAGCAACCCTCAAAATCTGACTCTTAAAAGATATCCCTCAAATACTTAAGGATAGTTTCTGCCCCCTATTCTAGCAGCACACTCAGCCACACATTGTGCCCCCACCCTAGCCTAGCACTTTTTCTAGTACATTAGTGCTTGTGGCAGCCAGAGGACTAGGTCTACCCTGCAGCTAGTTCTGAATTCTATTGCATGCTGGGAAGACCTTTTCTCAGGTCCACACCTACACTTCTGAATACAACTACTTTCCTGACAGAAAGGTCACCCTGCAAGGTTCTCTGTTCCCTCATTACTTATTTTTTTTATTTGAAAGGTTAAGGCACCTCTTTAAGCAGAACTGGGAGGAGAATGCAGGTCTTGGAGTAGACTTCCAGAGTTCACAGAGCTTCCCCAACAGCAAGATCCAAACTTGAAGCACCAGTCCTGACAACAACCCAAAGTTGTGAATCACTGCACCAGCATGACAGCAACTCTTTCTGATGAACCTTCCATGCATGATTTTTCCATCTGTGGTCCAGCCTCAAGTGTAAGATAGATAGATACCCAAAAGTGGAAGCTCAAGGCTAGTCTAGAGAGGTTGCTTTGAGCACCCATACACACATTTTTACCTCCTCTAGCCCAGACTGGGAATATATTGCTGTTACTACACCAGCATCCACTGCCTATTATGCCAGACTGTTCAAGGGCTCAGCAGCAGGTGCCCAGCCAGCCTACTTGTGCTAATCATCTGCAATCTTCTTTCTTCTCCCCACAGCTTCATCCCCCTTAAAGTAAGTTCCTCTCAGGAAAAATAAAAACAAATACTCAAACAAAGCAAACAAACAAACAAAAAAAATCCACAAAAACATCATCACTATCCAAAAGCAGAACATCAGTCTAGCTGGGTAGGAAACCTTGCACAAACTGAGAACGCAGAAGATAAGTCAGCTTTCAAACAGATGGCTCATAATCAGGAGAAATAGTCCACAGAAGTACCCTGTGCACCTGCTTCAAGGAAAAAATCCCCACATTTCAGATCAGTCTGACTTCTCATTGGTTTTGAGGTGTTCTCACAGAAGGACTCACCATTACGTAGTCCTCAAGTGAGACAACACCAAAAGAACTATGTGGGAACGTGTGCCATCTTGCCCTCTGGAGCATGCCAGCAGTGAAAAACAGGGTCAGAGGAAACAAAGGCTGGAGCAAAAGAGTCTATGAAGCACCCAGAGCATTTTAAATACAAATAAGACCCATTCCTGTCAGACTCTTCTCTGAACATGCTTGCCTACTGGCTGCAAACTGTGCCAAGTAGCTGTTCAGAAATGGAGCAGCCGGTTGTGCCAGTCCCTGCTGACTGGAAGCAAGGGGCAGTATGCACCAGCCACAGCCAACTAAGATAACTCCTGAAAACAAGGTGATGTCAGATGAGCACAAATGTGATGCCAGCCAGCAAGGTGTTCTGTGAGTAACCATACTAGCACAGGGTTATGCAAGATTCAGATCCTGCAGTGTAACAGCAAGGAGGGAGGAACACACTGTACCTGAACCAAAGGACAGGTGATGCATGGACACCTAAGCTGCAGCTGCCATACTGCTCCAGCACTCCTGTACTTCTCATCATGTGAAGCAAGGAATAGCATACACTTTCTGCAGGAAGAATCTCTTAGGTGGTCCCTCTGCAATACAAGGATAATAATACCACCTCACAGCACCCAGGTGCTGATGTGGACCATAATGCCTCCTTTGTGCTTGCTGATTGCTTCAGGTAGTCTTCACGACTGGCCTAGGCCAGTTTTACCAAGGGAAGTACCTCCACAGACTTCCAAGGCCAGGCAGACTGTTTTACAGACTTTCCAGGACCCAGAACTGCCCAGTTCTAGCTTCTCCAAAGATGCCAGCTAAGTTGCTGTCCTGACAACTGGAAGGACAAGCTGAGACAATCAAGAAACTTAGCCTCAGAGGGTGTAGCATCCAAATTTCACTGATAACTTTCAGAGAGAAATGAGCAAATATAACTAGAATAAACAGGACTCCTGACTGTTAGGATTCCTTACTATTTCTCACTCCAGGAGCAGCAGATGTAGGAACAGTTTAAATGACTGTTGAAATTCTTTCTGAACACGTAGACATGAGTCTGCTATCTAAAGAGACTTGGAATCAATCCCCACCAGAAGTACTGAGCATTATTTAAACATCTATTGTATAAACAATACAGTGATAACCAATTGGGTGAGACCTTATTCAACAGGAGTTAGAAATCAAAAATGTTAGAAGGAAGAGACTTTTGAACTCCTCACTTCTGGCTCAGCTAGCTCCTCTCCAAAAATACTTGGCATAAAGATACATATATTATACTTCCAACATAGGGAATAAATATAGTCTGTTTGCATGCTCCATTCACCATGGGAAAACTACAAATGCCAAGGTTAAAATGGCAGATTCTTACATTTCTAAAGCAATGGAAGCCACAAGCTGCCTCAAGGCAAACTGCCACACCCTATGCTCTTCTATGGCTTGCAAATAGGAAGATAATTTTGAAGAAATAAGCCTGTGGCAAGACTGCCAGGAAGCAGCAGCAAAATTCATAGGACAGAAGCAATGAGATCCACCATTTGGGGCTCACCAGCCTCTGCAGGTGAGGTGTGAGGCTCCTAGAGATGTCAAATAGGGAGAAGGTGGCATAAGTCTCATAGGATAAGTGTGGGACTTCATTTTCTGGACTTCCCTTCTCCCACAGTCATCAGCTCCAGAATACAAGCAGCATCATGCTGCTATTGGAGAGCAGAAATATCTACATCCAGCCGCTACACTCCACAACTCAGCATCTCCTCTGCACGCCAGAGTCAGGAAAAAGCCCTCTGCCCCAACTACCATGCCTGAACTCCATTTTCTCTTGGCAATTAAGAATACATGCAAGTCCATTAGCCACACTGAATCATTTTAAGGGAATTTAACGTGTGATAACTCATACCTAGTTTTAAATCCAAAACAGAAAAGCTTGTTAGGTACCTTGGCTTAACTTAACCTTAATACCTATGCAGTTTATTTCCATTGTCAGTGATAAGTCTCCATTTTGTCAAAAGGAAATTCCTTGTCTCCAGCTGATTAAGAAAATTGATCTTCAAAGTATATCCCAAATATTTAACTACACTCTTATGCTTCCACAGGCACATAACAGCACAGAAAACTTGGGCACATCAATCCAGAATATCTTCTAACAGAGAATCAGGCCATAATTAAGACTGCACATCATGACATGAGGAAGATTAGCGTGTTTGGCATGATATTTGCCTTATTAGCTGGAGGCAGAAACAAGTTCCTTGTCAGTGGAAACATACTGTGAGGGCATTAGGACACAGATAAAAGGTGTCTCATTGCTGGCATTTATTTGTTTTTAACAGCTTGAAGGAAAGGGAGAAACACAGAGTATCAACTGTAATTGGTTTTAAGGGTATTCCTTGTTGATGGAAAACAAATATACAGCAGTCCAGATTTACACCCATCCCCTCACCATCAAGGGTCTGGATTATAAACTTTTATCCCTACTCTGCAGCACCAGATGGTAGCTCCCATACATTTCAATTATATATTGAATAGGCACTTTGTTATACTAGGGTAATCCCACCCTGCAATAGGAACTCCACACTGTTTTTATTGCGAGCTATACTTTTCATCAAGTCAGTAACCTTTTCACATTCAGTGAACACAATAAACGGAATTAAAAGTGATTTTATAAACAACTGAATAATCAGCCTCTCCATCACACAGAAAATGACAACACAGGGATCAATCAGTAAGACACAACCACCAGCAGCGCTATAGAAAAAGCATATCATGCTTGCGCCTGCCCCAAATCCTGTCCTTCACTTTTCTGTTCAAAGTACTGTCCTAGTCTGATCTAGCACATTCAAGATTTTGTAGATGCCCACTCGTTCAAGCCATCAGCTTGACAACAAGAGTGTAAAAGCAGACTGCACTTTGCAGAAGACATACAAAGCTCCCTCCACAAAACAAATAATCAATGTTCCCCAGGCTGCAGCCTTGCAGGGCAGATGTGATAAAGTGGTTAATTATTCAGTTGACAATCGCATTACTGACGTCAATAGAAGAGTCCAGGAAGTGAATCCTCTTAGTTTGTCGGTGTATGACAAAGAGTGGTGGTCCCCACAGAAATTAAGGAGAACCAGCTGCCCCTACACGTTAGTGCTCTGGTCTGTAGTGCTAAAGACATACATTTGCATTTACTGAAGTAAATCAGCCCCTCCCGCTCCCTTAGGGAAATCCTTTGTTTTGTTGTGTTTTTCAGAGGCCTCTTTAAAAGGCTAATTAACTGTACACGCATGGAACAGCTGATAAACGGGACAATATACTTGTGAGCAATGATCTCTCCTCCTTCTCCAATTCTTATTCCACGGAGAAGTGAAGTCACCTTCATCACACATTATTATTCATAACTTACTCAGCTGAATAAACCAGTCAGCCACCATGGTCATTTTAACATAAATTCATTTAGGCATGCAGCAGGAAAGGATCTCTACTATCCACATACCTGTAGTCAAGAGTCTTAACTAAACAACACTGGATAGAAAACTTTTATCCTAAGTGTAATCACAAGTATGCACGTTTTCTTTTGTCAGCACACTCCGCAATAGTGGGTTTCACATTATCAGGCTGCTTAACAGTAGCAAACCATTAAACAAAACTGTTATGAAGGCTGCCTAGAATTTCTCTGTCCTTCGGGGCCATGCCCAAGTTAAAACGACTGCGTGATGAACGGTGACTGTTGTTTCTTCAAGACAGACGCACGCCCTCTCTAACAGCAACGAGCCCGACACAGAAGCAGTATTTCAAAGCCCGACCCTGCCGCGCTCCCCCTCCCCCAGGTAGGAACCCCCCGGGGAGCACTGGATTAGCCTGACATTTCGGGCTAAGCCCAGCAGGCTCTCAGGCCAAGGACACTCCGGTGCTGTTCCTGCTGTCGGCTGCCAAGCGATTCGCTCGGGATGGAGCAGGGCTGGGAGGAGACCCGTAGGGGTCAAGGCCCGGCTGGCGGTGGGGGTGTTCCCCGGGGAGGCTCCGCATCCAGGGGCGGCGTCTCCCCACCCGACCTCACCCGGCCCGGCAGCAGACGGGAGCTGCGGCGGCAAGCGCACTCCCAGGGCTGGGCCAGGCCACCCTCGCGGGCCGGCTCTCAGCCCCTCGCCCAGGGACCAGGGCAGCGGGGATCCCACCCACAGCCCTTCCCCCATCCTCCCCAATCCGGGCCCTGTCCCTTCCCCTCAGGGCGCCGGCCGGGCCCCATCCTCCCCATCCCCGTTCTCCCAGCCGGGCTTACCCCATTCGAGAAAGTCGGAGACGTATCGGTCACGGCGGAGCGGCGAGTCGCGGCTACACTCGGTGTAGACGCCGACCAGGAGGGCGCGCNNNNAGGTCGAGCAGGGTCTCCACGCTCAGCACGCTATCGTTCCGCTGCGGCCCGTCCAGCACCAGCTGCTCCAGCCGCTTCAGCCGCACCTTGGCCGACATGGTGCCGCCGCGGCGGCGGGCGCAGGACAAGGCAGGACCGGGACAGCTCGGGCGACGCCGAAGCCGGCGGACGGCAGCACGCAAAGACACGGGGCGCCCCGCTCAGTCGCACCGCACAGTCCGCACCCCGCGCTGCCTCCCGCCCCTCACGGTCGCGGTGGGGCCGAGCGGCTCCTTCCACGGGCTCCGCCTCAGGCCCGGACGGTCCATGGGGCGGACCCAGCCAGCTCCCCCCCACCCACCCCCCCCCCCCCACACGCC